>CM031576.1:11778101-11803101 GCA_018467065.1 Ephestia elutella | reverse complement strand
TGAATCCGCGGCCATGTCTTTATACGACCTTGCTCTTCGAACTGAAATCTTGGGTGCACAAAAATCCAAAAAAAATATCCTCAAGCAAATATCAATAATTTATTTTTATTTGTAATGATTTTGCTCCTACTGTGAGAAAGACCGGGTAAATTCAGTCAATTGCACAAGCTATTGAGCATTGACCATTTATACCATATTTTGTACAGTCAGCCGCATAGAAAAGTATACCATTATACACATAGTGCCATGTACAGAATGGTATACTTATCTATGTGGCCCACCTACAATTTCATTGTTTGATACGGAACCTTGAAAAAATAATCATAAGCTTCGTAACTTGCTCTCTTTTACCAGCGATAAAATGACTATAAAGTTAGATAGAATATTACGACGGCAAATCGTTTTTCTTTTAGTTCAAAGGCCTAATAAAATAATACTTTGGAGAGTATTTAATGAGTTTAATATTTTATTAGCTGCTGCCTTATGAACTCCAATTTCTAATGATGCCAATAGAAGCTCGAGTTTTGTGAACTTTCTAAATTTACCTGTAATCACTTTTGATCGCTTTTAATCTTTATAAATAAGTAGGTAATTGCTTGTGTAGAAGCTTCTTAGCTTCTTTTCTATCTAGTTGTTTTATTATATAAATATCTAAACGTAAACCATTCGTTTAAGCTCTACACTGGCTTTAACAATATTAAGATAGTCATTCTTAGTAGTTCTACATTACATCGGCTGAAAAGTTCCATTCATTTTACGCTCCAGGTATAAATAAACTAGTTTTATAACTCTATGCTACCCACGCTTTATAATGAAAATATAATATCAGTAGCTTCTTCAAAATAGTAAGATCAGTGTTTAATACTAGTGGTTCTGTCAGAACAGTAGACCTCGCGAGCCCTTCCACGAAATAACCGATATTTTACCGTGTCCCTGGCTAAAATGAGTTTTAAAACCAACCTACCAATGCTGGAAAGAAAGTAAAAATTTCTCATATTTTACCCATAAGCCGAAACATGTTCTTGTGGTTGGTCAATACCACTAAAAAAATTACTGAAACCTGCCTTTTTTGCCTCAAATAATAATATAATAATAAATATAGACGGACAAATCACACAGATTGAGTTAGCCCCAACGTAAGTTCATGACTTTACGGGATGCTAATTTAACAATACTATATTTTATAACAAATACATATAGATAAATATCCAAAACCCACGTCAATCTGAAAAAGATTATTTTACATCTTGACCCGACCGGGGATCGAACCCGGGACCTCTGGTGTAGCCGTCCGGGGCGTGATGACCGTTAAGCCACGGAGGTCGTCAGTCGTCAGAAATGCATTGTACCTATTGGTTATATGTATGTATATGTTATTTGCGCAACAAAATTAAAGTTCAAAAAAGAAGGTTCAATTTGAAATCGAATCTCTCTGATTAGTAGGTATGTAGGTATTATATATATTACTTTTTTTTATAATAGGATTCTAATCATACAATGAAGTTTTTTGATATTAGAATTATTTCAAGTGTTCAAGATAATTCTACCATGCAAAGCAATCCACAATCCAATACCATTAACCAAATAAATACACGCAATTCAAAGCCAAGCAAGACAAAAAAAAGTTATATGATTTTTAAGAACCATTTAATTTTATTTAATAAATAAATCAAGTCACTCTTGTAAACGTATTAGCGATTTTGCGAGTATTAAAAGCTTTGCTGCGCCATCTATTGATTTTTTTGTGAACTATCGTATGAGAATTTATAACATATGGATTTATAGCAGTTTTATTGAATTTTACTATGTTGTTCAAACAAAAAAAAATGCGTCTTAATAAGAATAACAAAAATGTCTAATGACATTTTTGAATTATTTTTTAAATAGCTGAGATATGAGGTTTTTTTTATATATTTCGGCCATTTTTTAAAATTTCGAAAAACTGGCTCGACTAAAAAATTCTATAAAATTACCGAACCTGCTTACAAAATTTCATGAGAATCGGTTCAGAAATGCGACCTGTAGGCGATAACATCCGGACAGACAAAAGAATTTTCGGCTAGTGGAAACTGAGACGCTTCGCTCGCTGCGCTCGCTCGGTCGATAAAGCAAACTTCAGAAGAGAAATGTAGTCAAAATAAGCCCACAAACAAACGTATCGTGAAAACTTTTGTTTTTTCCGGCATTGTGTTTGTCGACATCGGCAACTCGATAAATAACGAACCTAAAATAATTTCACATTTTTGCCACAACCAATGTAAATTTATTTTTTGAAATATTGTTGTTTTGCAAATATGGACGTAACACTGGTATATCAATGGACAAAAAAACTAATAAGATAGAAAACTCAACTTGGTAACTAAGGTTCATGCGTCATGGCGTTAGAAGACGTATTAGCGGTGAAAAACTACTTTTACATACTTTGCACATACATTTCTCGAATGGATAGCTAGGTTAGGTGATCCAAAGTAATTATGTAAATATTTTCAATGTTGGCTACTTATTTAGAAGTTACGTACAGAGAGATAACACACTTTACTATTCAGTAAACTATAAGAACCCATCCTGTCATAAGTACTTATGAGATAGCTTATAAACTAATTTCTAAAACCAAGATCTAAAGTGTAAAAGCAATCTATATGTATATTAATTGTGACTGTGTCTCTATAGAAACACATCACTCTAATAAGCTATTTGAGAAAGGATACAAAAGGAAAGTCATGCGTGTGAAACTATTGCTTTAATAACTTGGGTTTGTTTTTCCGATAACCTCAAAGGCCAGAGGATGTGTTGATCATTAGCCAGCCCAGTCATTAGCCGTGTAAATAATTCAGAGGCGCTCTGCAATTCAATGCGCCATTGCTGACCAATAGCTTACTCGAGCTGGACAGAGGAGTCATTTGCTAGTGCACTGACCTCGCCTAGGTTGCTAGGCCAATTTACTAACTGATCAGACTTTTTTGTTGTGTGTTTATATAAAAAAAAACGAAAATTTTAAAAAAAAGTTTAAATTTATATGGTCTACGCCCGTCGCTCGTAGCGCGTACGTTTTAATTACGAATACGCATGTTTTAATAAGTAAATTCTGATAACCCGATAGATCAATTGTTATTGATCTATCGGCTAACAATTGATCTATCGGGTTATCGGCATTTACTTATTAAAACATGCGTATTCGTAATTAAAACGTATCTAATTAAATTAATACGACGTGTATAACAAATTATTTCTTGTACTAAATTTATGTTTTAGTTTGCCGATGGGATCAAGAATTTTGATACCCGATTATATCTACGAATAACTTGGAAACTTGCCACCACGGCGTTAACCGCATGCAAAATGTTGTGTAGGTTTATCCATTTAAGCGGATCTGCGACATTTTCATGTACAAAATAATGGCACGCAATAAATAGCCGTTCAAAACTACACGACGTAACACCGAAATCGAAACCGACCGTACTTAATCGATGAATTATTACACATGGAATTGTCTTTTAATAAATTTCATGGCTCATAGAATCGGTTATAGCCTGTTATGTAATAATAACAGATTTTTAAGAGAAATTAATATTTAATTTAAATTAATAGAAAATACAATTTAAAATATAAAAAAAATACACCACACGGGCACGGACAGAGTTCCAAAGAAATCACGGATACGGCACAGACACGGATAGAGTTCCAAATAAAATTACGGATACGGCACGGACAGGATAGCCGGGGAAATCCCGACAGGGGGTAAAGTTTGTCCGGCGGCACAATAGGGTTGAAGATGTACTGGCGGTACAGTAGGGATGGCAGGCGAAAGTGAGTACCTTTAATCCAGGCTTCGGCCACAGGTCACAGCAGCACAGCAGGGGTGGCAGGCGATAGTGTGTGCCTTTATTCCATACTTCAATCCACAGGTCACAGCAACTTCTTCGTGTTAGATATTGATTAACGACGCGAAGGCTTGCAGGGTCCCGGGGTCAGCAGGCCCCGAGACAAGACCTTTATAGTTCGTACCGTTCTGTTTCTCAGAAGATCAAGACTGACTCGGACTGACATTCAGTGTCTTTATATAGGCCTCGATTTAGAATTTCGTATTGCTTCATAATTTTCAAATAAAATACGAAATTAGAACATTTGTGAAGAGGTTCGCATAGAAATTTATAGAATTTTAGAAAAATAAAATCTGACTTGTCACAATCCTTGACAATCAAAATTGTTTATAATAAGGAAAGACATAAATAATTTTAATAAAATTTAAAGAAGTGATCATCGAAAAGTGTAGAAAAGTACATTAAATATGTTGGAAAAACATATATACTATAAAACAACCAAAAATGAAGATATAACGGTAAGTTTAAAGAAATATTCCTTAGCAACGTAGAAATTTTACAATAGAAAGTGTAAAAAAGAACATTTTGAGCTAAATAAGTAATCATAATAGTAAAATAGACAAGAATAAAAGTAAAATAAACATGAATACACTACATTTCCCCCAGATGTACTGGCGGTACAAACTTTACCCCCTGTCGGGATTTCCCCGGCTATCCTGTCCGTGCCGTATCCGTAATTTTATTTGGAACTCTATCCGTGTCTGTGCCGTATCCGAGATTTCTTTGGAACTCTGTCCGTGCCCGTGTGGTGTATTTTTTATATTTTAAATTGTATTTTCTATTAATTTAAATTAAATATTAATTTCTCTTAAAAATCTGTTATTATTACATAACAGTTTGTATTCATGTTTATTTTACTTTTATTCTTGTCTATTTTACTATTATGATTACTTATTTAGCTCAAAATGTTCTTTTTTACACTTTCTATTGTAAAATTTCTACGTTGCTAAGGAATATTTCTTTAAACTTACCGTTATATCTTCATTTTTGGTTGTTTTATAGTATATATGTTTTTCCAACATATTTAATGTACTTTTCTACACTTTTCGATGATCACTTCTTTAAATTTTATTAAAATTATTTATGTCTTTCCTTATTATAAACAATTTTGATTGTCAAGGATTGTGACAAGTCAGATTTTATTTTTCTAAAATTCTATAAATTTCTATGCGAACCTCTTCACAAATGTTCTAATTTCGTATTTTATTTGAAAATTATGAAGCAATACGAAATTCTAAATCGAGGCCTATATAAAGACACTGAATGTCAGTCCGAGTCAGTCTTGATCTTCTGAGAAACAGAACGGTACGAACTATAAAGGTCTTGTCTCGGGGCCTGCTGACCCCGGGACCCTGCAAGCCTTCGCGTCGTTAATCAATATCTAACACGAAGAAGTTGCTGTGACCTGTGGATTGAAGTATGGAATAAAGGCACACACTATCGCCTGCCACCCCTGCTGTGCTGCTGTGACCTGTGGCCGAAGCCTGGATTAAAGGTACTCACTTTCGCCTGCCATTTTATTTGGAACTCTATCCGTGTCTGTGCCGTATCCGTGATTTCTTTGGAACTCTGTCCGTGCCCGTGTGGTGTATTTTTTAGAATTTAGAGGAGAGACAGAGCCAAAAGATGCGATGGGCGCCAACTGTTATGTAATAATAACAGATTTTTAAGAGAAATTAATATTTAATTTAAATTAATAGAAAATACAATTTAAAATATAAAAAAAATACACCACACGGGCACGGACAGAGTTCCAAAGAAATCACGGATACGGCACAGACACGGATAGAGTTCCAAATAAAATTACGGATACGGCACGGACAGGATAGCCGGGGAAATCCCGACAGGGGGTAAAGTTTGTCCGGCGGCACAATAGGGTTGAAGATGTACTGGCGGTACAGTAGGGATGGCAGGCGAAAGTGAGTACCTTTAATCCAGGCTTCGGCCACAGGTCACAGCAGCACAGCAGGGGTGGCAGGCGATAGTGTGTGCCTTTATTCCATACTTCAATCCACAGGTCACAGCAACTTCTTCGTGTTAGATATTGATTAACGACGCGAAGGCTTGCAGGGTCCCGGGGTCAGCAGGCCCCGAGACAAGACCTTTATAGTTCGTACCGTTCTGTTTCTCAGAAGATCAAGACTGACTCGGACTGACATTCAGTGTCTTTATATAGGCCTCGATTTAGAATTTCGTATTGCTTCATAATTTTCAAATAAAATACGAAATTAGAACATTTGTGAAGAGGTTCGCATAGAAATTTATAGAATTTTAGAAAAATAAAATCTGACTTGTCACAATCCTTGACAATCAAAATTGTTTATAATAAGGAAAGACATAAATAATTTTAATAAAATTTAAAGAAGTGTTCATCGAAAAGTGTAGAAAAGTACATTAAATATGTTGGAAAAACATATATACTATAAAACAACCAAAAATGAAGATATAACGGTAAGTTTAAAGAAATATTCCTTAGCAACGTAGAAATTTTACAATAGAAAGTGTAAAAAAGAACATTTTGAGCTAAATAAGTAATCATAATAGTAAAATAGACAAGAATAAAAGTAAAATAAACATGAATACACTACAAGCCAAAAAATGCAGATGAGTGAAAATGTCAATCGGGTTTAATTCAAAACTGGGGTAGGATATGGGTAATGTAGTGCAACGAATGAATCTCTCGCGCCCCTCGTCGCGGTGGTTTTCTGCGAGAATGGCTCCTGGCAATTTCATTTCCCAGGGCGTACTCTGGTTGCCTTTGAGTTCAGTTTCCAAGACAAGCCAGTCCATGCGGTCCCGCTGGATCTGCTTACTTAGCAGCGATCAGTCACACCCCTGGATACGCCGTTACCGACATACCGACTGCACGCCATTTTGTCAACCGCTTTAATATTTATAGCCCGTCCGCTACTTGTGGTTGTTTTACTGCGTTTTTATTATAATGCCGCTTTAATTTTAAACCCCGGGATTGTCACGAGACACTATAAATTTTTAACGTTTCCCCCTGAATTTCTGAAATTTCATTTGGATATTTATCGCCCCTGTTTTGAAAAGTCAAAGACAGATTCCGTCGTTTCGTTCAGCTATCGCGTTTATCAAATTAACGCAAATGCCCTTATCGATCGCTTTGAACTCAAGTTATTTGTCTTTCATTAGGCCCAGATCGAGGAAATCCAGTAATGGATCCTCATTTGTATCTTCGACAAGCTTCGACTGTATAAATAATGGCATCGAGCGACGATCCGCACGCCTCACAGCCGCCCAAAACAAACATAATTAGAGAGATATTGTCCTCGCTTGTGTTGGGTTACGATACCAACCTATCTCAAACCATTATCCGGTAATAAAAATTGCAGTAAAACCGCTTGTTTCTATTTTCATCTTTATTTCATCAGTTAAAAAGAAATAGTACAAATGAGTGTTTATGAAAGAGCAGACGCTGCGCGCTCGGCACAAAATGATGCTATAATACATCAAAAGTTTCCCAGTGATGCTCGGATCCGGTCCGTGAGTGTACGTATTTCGAAAGTTGCTTATGAAAAGGAAGATGAGTTAGTGTTCTCGTAAGCATCTCATTCTGTAGTCGCTCGCTCACTTTTGTATTGCTTTGCTGCTGTATTCGGTAACAAACCGAGAGCGGGTTTCGCATGCGAAACTTCGTATATATAGCGATATTACGTTTGCATACCATATTTGTACATATGTATATGGACTTTCGGTTTGATTAGTGGTAATAGCTAGCCATTACGACCCGCTTCGTGTGTTTGTATACACAGGCCTGGCGAGGGACTCAGTAGACAGTACCCATGTCAGAGCGCCTAAAAGCGAACACAATCCATTATCTAAGGAGGCGGGGGTGGAATGCGATAAAATTTTTCAATCAGGCAACCGCCGAAAAATATTTACAGTGTAACCCGAGGCTCCGAGGCAGCAGGGAGGACAATATTGTGGAGCGATACGCGAGAGGCGCCCGCGGCTCTGCGGCGGCACGGGCCTTCCGCCTCTTTGTAGGCGACTGTCGAAATAATATTGAACTCTGGGTGAAATACGAGCGCCCGCGGAGGGACGCCTCCTGCGAAACCATTTTTCCGTTTCGCTGAACAATAGCAAGCGTTCGAGTTAGGTCCTGCGTTCCGTCTTCCACCAAAACGGGCCATGCTGATAGTTATCTTACAATTTACTATCACGTTTTACATTCAACTTCCCATTTGAAGAACATGTTCCTATTCCCAGCTGAACGGTTTCTAATACGAAGACGTTTACTGAAATTGGAAAGACGTTAGAATTTTATATGCAATCTCTTTCGCACTTCAAATCGCAACCAGGATAGCTTTAGTCACGCCGTTTCGCTCATGGTTCTCAGTATTTATTGCTGTACTTAATTTGCATTCCTTCGGCATTAGCATAATAATATTTTCAAATGACATACTGTGTAATAAAAGGCTATCGCATACTGGTTCTCCGTTAGGTATGGAAATTGGAAATGCGCCGAGCCCGCGCCCCTGAGCCTCTAATGGAAAATTGTTTATTACTATCGGGTTGCGCGTGAGCACGATTATTTACGTAGGGGTCCGTGCAGACTAGCGGTCGGCCAGTAATTGGCCGCTTATTCGCTATCTGTTCCATTCATTTCCAGCGATAAACCGGCCCAGACAGCCTACGGCGCTTTGCCAGTCGCGGTAAGCTTCCACTGCAGAAGATTTTATCTACTTACCATATAATTGGTCAGCTTGGCTACTTGTATCGCGAACCTTGCATTATAATTTCTTTTGTAACAAAGCAGAAAGTTTATATTGCTATTTATTGCCTAAATTCTACAGTGTTCTCTCGTCGACAAATTTAATTATTAGGTACAAAAAGTAATGCATACAAAAAAAAGATTTACATACATATATACCTACGAATAAATGAACGTGAAACACATTCGTTACTTAACACCAAATATATTCTGCCTGTACACATTTTTACGTAAGCACCATCGGAATACGTTACGCCTGTAACATGCAAATGTTAGAACTTCCGTCGCGTCGTGATATATTTCTAGGAAAATGATATTCGCTAAATATACACCAGTGGAAGTGGCTCGTACTTGCCGAGCACGAACCGCTCCCATTCATGAATCAACTTCAGCATTACCTAACCGCGCCGACTCGCCCGCACTCGCGACGACCAAAACAAACACGCTATGAGTTATTAATACGAGTGGCGAGTTCAATGAAACTCCTAGAGTGTATCATTGCATAGTGAAGTGCGTGCCGTACACACACCACACACAAACTGCACAAAATTCCGATTTATTGCCGGAGATTACCCTCGCACTAATGAGAGCTAAAGCTCGGCTTTCGCTGAAATTAATAGCGTTCTACCATATTTATGGAATTCACAGATCTAAATTGTTGTAAGCTTAATCGAATGGCATAGATTACAAGTTTTATTGCCTCAACGTGTAATTAATAAAGCTATATTTTATCGAGCGGAGGAAGATGCCCATTTTGAGCCCAATTTGACGAATGTTTTTTAATTAATCCGGTGGGCGCGATTGCTGTCGACCAGCCTACTATTCCACCGGACAGATTCC
This sequence comes from Ephestia elutella, assembly GCA_018467065.1. Taxonomy (NCBI): domain Eukaryota; kingdom Metazoa; phylum Arthropoda; class Insecta; order Lepidoptera; family Pyralidae; genus Ephestia; species Ephestia elutella. The sequence goes on along the minus strand of CM031576.1, from coordinate 11,793,642 downwards.
GGGCGTGGCCGAGACTTCCACGAATCCCAACTAAACGCCACTTATTTATATGCGTTTTGTTTATACTTGCCCAACACCGCTCGTGATCTTATTTCGGTAATCTCTCCTCGTTTTAACTTCGTTTTAAATAAAAGGTGTACTTTAAGTGATAATTTTATTCCTTTCCTTTGTACTGAAGCGTTCGCGAGGGAGGAAATTGGCATAGCGGGGCAGGCTATTGTTACACATTTCGTTTTAAATTGGGGGCCTTTCTTGAATTTACACCCATGACTTGCAGGAGGGGCTGGCGAGGGTCCGCGTCTTCAAAGCCGGGGCTTCGAGTTCCAATCGATTGATCCAACAAAACTGTTTTTGCGTTTTTGTTAAAACTCCATTGTTTCACTTTACCAATCGAAGCTTGAATACGGAATACCTCTATTAATTTTACACAAGTTCTATCACCATTGTGTCTTGAAAGCTTATATTCTTAATTCGCGTTCAATATGATTCATACGAAACAATCAACATTGAAAGCTCTGCCGAGCTTCGAAGCGGCCGCTTTGTGTTTATCTCATTGTTCCATTCAGCTCATAAGGCAATTAGTGGAGAGATACCTGAAAATAAACGCACTGGATTATTACAAAATGTTTTTAGTAATAAATGTAGCCGATAAGATCTCCGGCCCTCTGCGACCCTCCCATCGAGTGTAGGGGCGTTTATAGAATCACCCACAAAAGGAAAACTGATACAAGTAGAATGAATTAAGTTCCATGCATTGGTTCATTTCATTATCTTTGAACACCACCCTATTTATCAATTTTGTTCATCGTTGTTGGAATGTAAGGTATAAAATTTCGCTTAACTTTTAAAATAAATTATCACTATAAATGATAAAATCGTATCTATAAGTTGTATGCAGCACTTTTTATAAGATTTTTAGAGATGTTCGAATAATTTAACAAAAGTTTCCCCTGGTGAAACCAGTTGAACTAATAATAAAGTAGTGCGCCTATTTCGTCCTGCCTACATTACAAACCGGTGGTGGTGCTTGTTCTCAGCTATAACCGTACAACCGGCACATTCCACCTGTTCCTTGCGAATGATGTGTGAATATATTACTCCTCATGTAATTTATGTATTACCCTGTGTAAAACAGGTACTTTGATAAATGTTTCTTAGTGTATCTTCAAAAATATAAAGGCTCATCACACATTTAATTAGGTACTTACTATTTTTACGATAGCGGTTGAAAACTTAGCTGCTTGTATAATTGATGGCTCAGTGTATTTATATTGTTAGACCTCTCACTTGATTGTATCGTAACTATCAATTCTTACTTTGCCATAAAAAATACATATAAGAAGCTTATGCCATCAATGTCAAAAGATCGAGAGTGGATAAGAAAAGGTAGAACTCTAAAAAACAAAGGTAACTGAGGAACAAAAAAAGGAAAGATAAAAATGCAAATAAGTCACGAGATATTCAAAATTTACAAAGATTTATTCAAGAAAATATCCTGCCAGTTCCAATCCTGTAAAATCCTGTCCTGTATAAATTACCTGCAAGCTCAAATACGCTCCCTCGGGAGTACCTGTGCTTCATTCCGTCGAACCAGTTTATTGGGCCAATCATTTTAGGACTAAAAGCATTGTAGCTCACCTCGGCAGGCCTATATTTAGGGGCGCTATGCAATAAAAGCACATCGCTGTCCGGCCATTCCCGCACGATCGTGCAAGATAAATGGACGGCCGCGCGGAGACGCGTTCTCACGGCCCGTGCCTGCGTTTCTTTCTTTTTTGTTTCATCTGGTTTCCGAGTTAGAGGTCGGCCGAGCCCGGCTCGGGACTAGAAGTGACCGCTGCACGCGCGATGGCGCAGATAAAAACTGTGCGACGGCCACGAACGACAGACTAACGAGCCTTCACCTTTAAATTTCTTATGATTTATTTCTCGTTTACACGTGCAGATTTGTGTAACAACCGTAAAAGGAGCGTGTCACGCGAGTATTTCGGTTCCTGTGAAGCTTGTGGGCCTCGCCGCGTTAATTAGACACGGCTCTCGCGGTGCAACACCTCCGCTCATTATTTACCGCTTCATTAAGAGCTCACTCACGAGCGCCTGTCAAAACTCACCACACGACTGGCCGCCAGCCGCAACGCTTGAAATATACCAGCATTGTCCTATAATAACACTGTCGTCGGTTTCCTTCATTTTCTAAGAGTCCCTTCTTTTACTGCAGCGCTTTAAACAAAAATGCCAACTCGTAAAGCAGACCGCCTGTTCCGCTTTAAGAGTGTTAAAAAGAACTGCGGTATTACGCCACATTTCATTACTTCACCACAACATTTCCTTTAACAAAAACACATGAGCGCATTTCGGTAACGCGCGGAAATAATGTGCTTTGACCAGTAATGGCGCCCAGCAACATTACAAACAATAAAATCATAGCTAATGATGATGGATTTAAAAAATCAATCTCAAATACAGTTACACTCGGGTACATAATAATCGACAATAACAAGTTACGAGACTTCAATTTGTGTGTTCCAAGTATTTTAACCGAACCAAATTATAGGTAAATCTACTTACCAATCTTATTCGTAGGCTTCGTAGCACTCGTAGCAGTTCCTTATCTTTTTGTAGAGTCAAATTTATTGAATCGTACTTTCGTAATTTCCTATAAGCATACCATCAAGTAGCTATATTATGTATTCTGTGTTGTTAGTGTATGAAACATTTTATTTTATTAATACGTAACAGCTGTAGTATCCTATTCGTATTTGGGTCAGAAAGTAATTGCTCGTAGACAGGCTATACCTAACATCGTTGTTCATATTTTTTTCAGGAAATCAAGCTTTACAGCCCCATAAATTTTACGAGGCTACATTATTTGATTCCACATTATTGAACATGGTTCGTGTCGTGTGTTATTTTTTATTAGATGTTCGTTCGGTGGAAATAATATACCTATAGCAGCGGCCGGTCGGCGGCGGACTCTTTAAAAGCCATTTATAGCCAAGTCTGCGTGGCCCCGGCATTGTGATTTCTGTACACGTTTTAATGAATTCGTCCTTCCTCCGAACGTTCCTCGGCCGCTATTCAAAAGAAAATTACAGTCGAGATCCCTCGAAACAAACCCTTTACGAGTCACGCTTCGTTCTCGCTAAACTTGGACCAATTATTTCTTCTTTTTTTGCGTATTCTTTGAGGTCATTACAGCGTCAGTTGGCGAGCGTCTCGATGGCCAGCGCCATATGTTCGAACCTTGGTTTTTAAATTTAGTCGTGACGGAGAAGTTGGGATAATTGATTAATGGTCCCTCGGGGCGGACGTGTTTAAACGCCTCGATCATCGTTTTTTTGTCGGAATCCCCGTGATGATACGTTCTGATTGTCTACAGGGGACCACAACAAAGGTGACCATATGGCGCGACTCAGATTCACTTCGCCAACAGTTGGCATTTACGTTACGTCGATACGGCAGGTTTATAATTATAGCCAGATTTTGAAATCTGTTCTAGCAGGAAATTTAATTTACAATAAAAACATTTTAGTAGCGATGTATTATGTATTTTAGGGAGAATAAAATTGTGACAACCAAAGCAAAATAGTGAAGAAGTAGCTTTGTGAAATTGTGATTATTTTCGAATTAATAACACTATCTCTCTTTTAGTTTCCAAGTTCCGTAAAACTTCTGATATTACAATGATTCCAGTTAATGTATTCATTATTTTCTTTATAATAAAGCAACATTACATATACTATTTTAAATCAAATCGGATAATAGATCTAAACGAACTACATAAGCATAACCTGTAACATTTGTCCGTGCTAATTAAGAACTTTTTGTTTCGCCGCACTCGTGGCACGAACAAACAACATTTATTTACCTCCATCAAAAAGTTTGAACGTTTCGATTGTTCCACGAGGTAATAAAGCTTCTATAAAGAACTGAAATTTGTTGGATCTTATAAATGTGCTATCAAATATTTTGCTCTGTTTGGCAGAATATTTGACATTGATGAGAATGAAAATTTACACCTTAACAGTACATGTAAATTTACTATATAGTAAAGTAACACCTGTCTAGGAAGAGAGAAGTGATGTCACACTTAGTTAGATAATTAAATAATTATAGTCAATGCTATGACTGTAACTTATTAATAACAACTAATAACAGGCAAACAAATACATTATTTTTTTTTAATATTTTCCACTTTTGATTTTGAACTTTAGTAGTTGGCCTCCCCTCAAATGTTGTCCTATCAATAACGGACTATATCCAGTTGCATCCTACAATCTTAACACAGCCATCAACTTCACCTTCCGTTTAGGGTTTGAGATAACTGGTAACTCACGTTGACGTGTACCAATTTCACCTTACTTTTCTTCCACAGGCTGGGCAACGCAGCGATGTCGAGCGGCATGGGGGGCACGCTGGGCAGCACGCACTGCCAACTGGTCAACCAGCCGCTAGTCATGCCGGTGGCGTTCCCCTTGCGCGCCAGCCAACCTAGTCCAGTCCCGGTCTACTCCCCCTCGAGGTTCCATATAGACAAGCGGTGCCAACACCGCTGCACGTGGAAATGCCTCGCCATAGCTATGATATGCCTCTGTGTTATCTTAGCGGCGATGCTAGCATACTTTATAGGTAAGTGTCTTTAGCTTCATATTATTTCGCACGGGAGATACATATATAAATTGCAGCCAATGCCACTCAGGCATAATTTAGCTTTCTATTGGAGAAAGATATTTTGAAATCGGTTCACTGGTTGCGCAGATTATCCCCTACAAACAAAAACTATGATGATTAAATTCTATTTTCATCTGTTTGTAAATAGAGTAACAAAATTACAAAACCAGATTTCAATACTATACCTACTCAAAATCGTGAATTAACAAAATAAGCCAATTTAATCCAAGAGACATTAAAATTGTGTTGGCATGTGCTATTTTGGTAGATCATACCATGGATAAAAGAAACATAGAACTTTAAAAACCAAAATGGTATTATGGACTGGAATAACCTTATACTGATGTTATCCTCATGATTACATCTGATTACGTACCTACTTACCATTTTCTAAAGAGATCCAAGATTGTCTATTCAGATAAAACAAATAAAATTGTTACAACATCCTGCAAAGTGGTCAAACAGTTTTACGAATATGGACTTGACTACATATTGATGCCTTTCTCAAAACATTATAATATATATTTTTTTTCTTTGTCTTCCTTTCTTTACGTTTGAAACTTGGGGGCCGATTCTACTAATTAAAAACGTAAATATCTTGTCTCAATTGTGTCTCAAGAGATCTGGTATAATGTAAATAATGTAACGTGTGAGATTTACATTAATTCTGTAACGCCCGTGCGAAAAACGTATAATCGTAAAATAACACCGACCAAAACAATCAATTTTTGGGTATTTTCTGTTTGATTTGCTCTCACGCATTCTCACGTAATTCGCCGTAACTAACTGTAATTTTGTGTAGCTAATTGTAGTATGATTCCGTATAGACATGACCAATCTTTTGTTATTTTATTATTTTCCCGTAACCAAAAAAGAAGGTACCAAAGTGAATTGGATACATTTTCTAAAGAACTTTTCAAGAAATCATATTGGTTTTCTTCTAGTAGATATAGAATTATACCATCAAACGTCACGTGATATATGCTTTCATTATTTTTGCCGAAAATATTTCAGCTTGAACTCTATAATAGCTGATTACGAGTACGTGATACTATTGAAAAATTTACTTGGAAATTCAGTGAGCTCTTTGAATCTTCTATTGAAAACGGTCTAAAAAAGGAAAGATATTAAAAAGAACCTACAACAAAGACAAAAGTGGCTATTGTATCGATTTAATATCGATGAGAATACCGTGTCGATATATCTTTGTCCATAAAATCCCAGCAGGGAGTGAGGGGACTCGTTAAGACAGTATTTTTATTAACTCGCTCGGAATGCCGATTAAAATATTCATAACATTATTCTCTCTCAATCCATTAGCGCTAGTGAGTCTTCGTTACGTGGCTCTGCGATGTAAAATAAGGAGAGTGCAAAATAACCAAATGGAACTGGGACATGAAAGTGGGAATGCAAAAAGCAAGTCTCATCCTGTGTTACCACAGACCACCTACCCCACGTGGGGTAGGTGGTCTGTGTGTGTTGCATATTGTCCGGATCACTTAGGTTCGGCCAACGTGATCGACTGCTACATCTATTTAAATATATATATGTATATTTATTTTATATATATATAACTCAAAGGTGACTGACTGACTGACATAGTGATCTATCAACGCACAGCCCAACCACTGGACGGATCGGGCTGAAATTTGGCATGCAGGTAGATGTTATGACATAGGCATCCGCTAAGAAAGGATTAACGCGAGCGAAGCCGCGGGCGCCAGCTAGTCATTATATAAATAAAAACATCATTTTTGTTCTGTACTGTGGTTATTTGCAACTGCATTGCGACAAACATCCAGCGACTACAATCATTACTGGAATAGAGAGGATCCATCTTGACTGTCAGCAAAATTTAATAAAACTGTTTTCTCTTGCACACTTCTGTGTCTTGTTGTTGATAATATTTTTCTTAGTATTTTTAGTGTAACTTAAGTAAAGCAACTGTTTTCATGTCTGTTTCTCATTTTCTCTATTATTAACTAAGCATAATTATGATCATGAATAGGTTTCCAAAATGTTTCTTTGATCTCTTATAAAGTTAAATTATTAATATTACTAGCTGTCGCCCGCGGCTTCGCCCGCATGAGTTTCGCTTAGATGAAAAATCTTTTTGTGTTCCAAACGGTTATCCCGCGTCCCGCGGTTGATGAACGGGAACAGATGTTCCAGATCTTCAATATTTATACGTCAGTAGAAAATGCTCATCAGGTTGAACGAATTTTGCTAAGGCGTCATTTCCATATATGTAATAGTGTAGCTGGTCTCTTGGAGTTCTTCGTCAGATGATCCTAATCTTCGATTTTTATATGTCAACAGAAAATGCTTGTCAGATTGATAAACTTTAGCAAAGTTACCATTTCGATATTTCTTATAGTTTAGCTGTTCTGTTATGATTCTTCATCAGGTGTTCCAGTTTTCAAAATCAATTATAGCCTATATGTTGGCCAGGCTTAATAGCTATACAACAAAAAAGTTTCATTCAAATCCGTCCAGTAGTTTTTGCGTGAAACGCGTACATACATACAGATACAGACAGACAGACAAGAAATTCCAAAAAAATATTTTTGCTTTCTATTATTATTTTTAAGTGTCCCTCTATCCATTTCAGTCAAAAATACTAAATGTACAGACAAAATATTTTTACTGTTTTATTATATGTATAGATTTCCAAAAATATTGTCATTGTAATACATCCTAGTTCGTATAGTAAAATATTTTATATTAATCATCATTTTGTCTGCTTTCCATAATACTAACTAAAGATTTATCATGAAATTGCAACTCAGACAAAATTGCACAGGTATAGATGACCATAACAAATCTTACTGCAGCAAAATGAAATACTAAACCAATCAAAGTACTTATTTATCTGTTGTTCGCTCTATAATTACGACCGTAGATTTCACAGCGCTCCCTAGTTGATCACCGGTCGATGAAAAATCGCAGCGCGCTATCTTAGTCGCCCCTCTCAACAAAATCACAAACTATAGCATGTATAGAAATTAAACTTCTTCCAAAGAGGGTATTAAAAAGGGACTTCAAATTGTAATGTATTCGTCATGAACTTGCCTAATTATTATTATATATTTTTTTTTAACTTATTCTTTTGTAATATTTGACTTTGCATGAATTCTATTTAAATTTAATTGTTTATGTTAATTTTGTATGCCAAATGGCGCAGCATAGAGCACGTATTCTTATATCCCATACACCTTGTATTACCTATGTCTGACAAAATGAATAAATGATGAAAAAAAAGACACCAATGAAAGTTCAAAACAGTTTATTCTCGCTTATTGCAAAGATGAGCGATGAAGGCTCGGTGAAGCGCGATGAAGGCTCTGCAAAATACTCTGTCTACAGTTATTGATATATTCCAATTGATATTCATCATCAGGAATCAGGATTTTAACAGGTGCATGAATATGGTGCATAAACTGTATAAAATTACGGAGATAATTATTTATTTATTTAAACCTATCGGTTATCTAGACCACCTGATGTGGAAAAAGGCAAAAACAATAAGAAGAAGAAAACGATATTCACTAAAATAAAGACCGAAACCAGTCAAACTTCAAGCAAAACAGGTAGCAAAATAAACAACTGATGAACCTTCTGCATTACAGTTATTTTGCTCCAGTGCCTCGGGCAGCGGATTCCCTCCAATTAAGGGGCAGACTGTCTTGTACTGTATGATTGGAAGCAGAATGGTTAGCCGATTCGCGCAGCACGAGATTGCCGCCCCGGGCTCCCATTCAGCGGGAAACAGTAGCTATTGTGGAGATCAATACATTTCTATACTTTTTAATAAACTAAGCTTCAATCGGGTATGTTTGAGGCTTTGAGTCATAGATCTAGAAATTCTTTAGGCATTTGCAATTGTTAGCCATTCAAATGTGCAACATGTTGCTACAAAAATCTAGTACTTACGAATCCGTTTTAAAAAGAAGTCACAAAATAGATCATCCAGATCAAATCAATCAACAGATTACATAAACCTATATTGAAATATACGAAGTACAAATTGCGCTTGCGAAATTAGATATATATTTGCATAGACGATATGATTGATTACTTTGAAAATGTTGACAAACTTTTAACATTTACACTAATAAATCTAAGAAAATCCCAATAAATATTATTAAAATAGGTACCTGAGTAGCGAATGCCAATGACCCATCAGAAACAAGACGACTGATGGATCACGGAATGCTATTTTCGAGAAATATGTAGTCATAAAAAGTTTTATTCGTTTATAGTTTTACGCTTAGGTCATAATAGAAAAACATTTCCATCATCACATCGAAACTCAATTATTAGGTGATAAATTTGAATATCCACTTCGTGCATGCAAATGACTTGATTAAACATGGATGTTGCAACCGAAACAGACATCAACCATTAGTCTTTCATCATTCTTTGTTTGAATCTCACAACCGGCATCCACAGAGAGCCTCATAAAAAAACCAAACAAACATCAACAAAATATAAATGATGCGTCTAACGAAACCCAACGTGCGCTGCGTGCTGCGGGCCGGGGTGCGCCCCGTCCCTGGCTCCATTATAAATTATCTTACACTTCTACGTCCCATATTATTTCACCGTGGATATATCAGTAAATCCAGGCCTCGCCCATCGACCGGTCATAATTTATACATGCCTAATGCTTCATAAATCGCGAAAGCGAATTCTGGCTTGCTTTAAACCAAAACCTCTAGTCATTTTCTGCCATAATAATCATGAAAATGTATTTTATAGCAATGTGTATTATATGTTCACTAAATGTGTTGCCGACTTGTAAAATATCTTTGGAATTAGCAAAACTGAAATGACAGCATTAAGGCTAAGCATCAAAATGACTGCAAATAAAACGATATGCATAGTGTCCGTGCTTGAGCCACCCATCTAGTTATTTTAGAGTGCTTGCAATCAGCCTCAAGCGGCAGAGTGGCGATAAAACAGCAGACCGCAGACACATATCACAAAAATAGCATCAAAGTTGACACGGGCCACTGCCGGGGATATACCTGGCCTACATTTTACTGCACATTTGGCCCTCCCGAACTATAAACGCGAATGGAAAACAAAATGGAAGCCGACTACGCATTTATTTGCTCTGCTCTCTTTCTCTCTTATCATTGTTTTATGTGGTAAGACCGTTTTTGTTTGTTCTGTGTTTTATTTTTTTACTTTTATTTAGTAGGTATGTATTTTTCCGGAAAATCTTCTGTGAAAAACAGAATTACTAAAACGACAACGAAAAAGGACGACGACGTTATTTTGATTTTCATCTCTTTCGTTGTCATTTATATTCTAAACTAGCTGTCGCCCGCGGCTTCGCCCGCGTGAGTTTCGCTTAGATGAAAAATCTCTCTTGTAGCTTTTCATCAGATATTCCAGATCTTCAATTTTTATACGTCAGCAGAAAATGCTCATCAGGTTGAACGATTTTTGCTAAGGCGCCATTTCCATATATGTTATAGTGTAGCTGGTCTCTTGGAGCTTTTCATGAGATGTTCCAGATCTTCAATTTTTATACGTCGGCAGAAAATGCTCATCAGGTTGAACGATTTTTGTTAAGGCACCATTTCCATATTACTTATAGTTTAGCTGTTCCGTTATGGTTCTTCATCAGGTGTTCCAGTTTTCAAAATGAATTATAGCCTATATGTTGCCCAGGCTTAATAGCTATACAACAAAAAAAGTTTCATTCAAATCGGTCCAGTAGTTTTTGCGTGAAACGCGTACATACATACAGACAGACAGACAGACAGACAGACAGACAGACAGACAGACAGACAGACAGACAAGAAATTCCAAAAAAAATTTTTTGCTTTCCATTGTTCTTTTTAGGTCTCCCTCTATCCATTTCAGTCAAAAATATTAAATGTACAGACAAAATATTTTTACTGTTTTATTATATGTATAGATTAAATTGTTCTAAATTACTCCCTTAAAATAAAAATTAAGATAACTTATCATCATCATTGGCCGGCATTTTACAGATGATTCTTGCAGCGGCTGTGTCGTAGTCAAAATTGTCCTTCAATTTTAGTTGGTGGATTTGCCGCATCTTCGCTCGTGGCTGAATAAACCGATAGCGGCACGGTATTTTTTACCACATTTATTGCAAGTAAAACGCAATATAATTATAGATAACAGCGTATTCTCTAGCTGCAGTTTAACTGAAGCCAGTTAATTTAAGTTAACCCACGGCCCTATTAAACAGCTTTAAGAAACACTAAATAATGTGTTCCAAACACGCTATGCGATGTGCGCGTACAACAACTTGCCCAATTTCAGCAAGTCACTGTCAGAAGTGAACATGGATAATAATATGTATATGAATATATTGAATATGCTTCGGCAATGACAGAGAATTAAAAAAGTCGCGTTTGTGAAAATTATAGGTATTATATTATTCCAACAGTGGACCTTTTACAGAGTGTAAAAAAGAAGATATAAAATTACAATTACGTTTCTATTAAAAAATCTTATGAATAAAAAGCTCTACAAAATATTTCAGTAGGCATTTAGGCACATTACACTCGGACTAGATATTTAAAAAAAATTAAAGTAGCTTTTCGAGCTGCTCTTTCTAAAGAAAAAACAGTAATTACGCATATCTATTAGAAAGTGGGTTGTAAATAAAAATAAATTTCTCACATTTCAACGCCTCTTAAAAGTAATGTAATGAACTGAATCCGTGAGGTGTTTCAAGTCGACGAGGCTTATCGTATCGGATCTCACTTCATTTAGATTCGAGTTAAATTACTGGGACAGTAGATAAGAGATGCATGTCGCATATTGATGCTGAGGGCGGCGACCACTTCAAAACGAAATACGCTCTCAATGAACTGGACGACTCTAAATGACCACATTTAGATTTCCGTAAGATATTCCAGAATCAATCAATTTGTTAATGATAGTTAGTTATGGCCACTTTGAAAAAATCGTGATAGCCCAACCTGTTAGGCAAGCGTCTGTATATGTATTTTCAAATTATTTTTACTTTATTAAAAATCTAATTAAGTTTATAACGTATAAATCATTGGTTATGTCCTACAAGTATTGGGTTTTAAAACACAATATAATATTTGTCGGGCACGCCTTCTGGCGTTTCGGATATACCGAATAAAAAGCCGTTTTGTATTTTAATCCGACATAAATCTCCTGGTGCACGCCGGTAGTTTTTACTATTGTAATGAAAAAATGTGGACCATCTGTTGCACCCTTCATTACGTTGGTAGTGTTGGATAGATGAGGGCAAATATAGCACGTCAACTTTTTAATGTAATTGAAATTGTGAGGACCCCAAATGTTTTATTAAAGCCCGCTCAGCAGAGAGCATTAACGCTCTCAGACCCTCGTGATGCAGCATTTGTAACAATAAATATAAAAGCCGCATTATTAGGTGACCTGTCACTTTTTGGTTCATGTTTACTTTCTTTTCAAAAAGTAAGTGATGTTTGTATTCTTAATAATTGATTAACTTCTCTCAGCCGAAAGACGTCCACTGCTGGACAAAGGCCTCCCCCAAGGATTTTTCATGGGGGGTTTTGCCGTAATCGCCACGCTTGGCAGGCGGGTTGGCGATCGCAGTGTGATGTCATAGTACGCGGAAAGATGCTGCTGCCCATACTCCGGTGTTTTTCAATCCCTTAGTCGCCTCTTACGACACCCACGGGAAGAGATGGGTTGGTGCTATTCTAAGGCCACACCACAGGCCAACTTTAACCACAGATTAACTTATTGACTAATTATTATTACCTATAATATTGATTTTCGATTGTCGCTGCTCTGCTTGTCTATCGTCCACCAACCGCAGCGACAAACATTATTTTTCGTTGTTTAATATTAAGTACAAATGTATTCAAAGTCAAAGTCAGTTATTTTTATTTAAATAGGCTTAAAAATAGCACTTTTAAATCGTCAAATTTTTGTTTTCTTGTGAGTCGACGTCATAAAATTACTTAGAGCTAAGGTTGGCCATTTAACTATTATATACCTTATTTTACTGCGATACTGCATAATTGCAATATAAAATTACATAGGCAAAAAAACTTACGGAGCCTAGTACCTAGGTAGAATTTCATATTTATTTATTTGCTAAGTAAGTGTACCTTTTGGTCTAATACGAGAATGGTACTTTAGTAACCTTTTACAGGTATTTATTGTAAATTAGCGTAGCGTCAATACATTCAATTTATCACATGGTTACATCTTATTTGCTTTGAATCCTAGTTCAAATAAAAATACACAAACGTACAAGAATATTTATTCGGAACTTTCGAAAGCACATTTGTTTTCGTTTCAATCAACGCTAGTCTCTGAAATAACAGATTACCCAATGTTATTCGATCACTTTTTCAATTAAGCTCGGTATGAAAAATGCAATCAACATGTTGGCAGTTACATTTGTACTTGTGCGCGCATCTTATGCGTTGGGAATAGGACAAACAAGAACCTCGACCCTCCCGCGAATGTAGATCATAGGAACGTTAGACAAGGACGGTCTTACAAAATGTCGTAGAAATAGAAGGAGATAGGAGACATACGAGGAACGGAAGATTTATCACGTGACTAATACCGAGCTAGAGCGACGGCGCGTCGCTATCCCCCGGGACTCCATCAAACGAGTTTCGCTCCCCCATCGCACGATGCAATCTATGCTGAATCGTATTACAATAAATTGTATTAACTCGAAAAATAGTGGAGATAGCAAACATCGTCCATCTGCAGACAATCGTCCCATGCATCGCGGCCAAGTCGTCAAAGCACCCCATTTCCTACTCCGCGCGACGTATGGCGTAAATTTATAGATTTTACGAGGGATCATCGGGATGTCGACTTACCACACTGCCATATTTCATCCTTATGGACGGAAATTGCGTCATTTGAACTATTTTATCTAAAAACAATCGCATTGTTTATTAGTATTTTTCAATGTAGACACATACATTCACATATTTTATTTCTTCGCATAATTGTTCGCAAAACTTACTCACGTGAAAACTAGCTAATGATAATTAACTTACACTTAAGAAATATTTATTTTTACTTTACTGTAAAGAAATGCTTGAAACTTATATTATATCTTGATTATTCCGTTCTAAGACCAACAACGATTTCATATACAGGCATGTATGATTTTTTTTTTTAATTTCAACCGTAGATAAAAAGTTAATTCAAAGCTCAAAATTTCGAAACACCAAGGGGCTTGAATTAATGAGACAATAAGATTTCAAGTATCAGTGCTATTGCACTCTTCGATGCTGAATATAAATAACTTACTTATCCGATTGTCAAACCGATAAAATTATCATCCAACTTTCCACCCTCGACTAGAGCAGTAATGTAAATTGTTCAATCGTTAGCGCAAATGGTCATATGGCGTCAACGCATCGCGATCCTTATCTGAAAGTAAATCTTGGCGATGGATCGTGGAGTGTCGGGGGACGAGACGATAACTTAATTGCTGCGACACCGCCGGCCGGGGTCAGCCGCACGAAATATGGAAAACACTGCGGGCGCCTCACTTTATATTTCTCCTCTCCGTCAAAAATAAAAACAATTTGCTTCGTATTTTAGTAACTTATATCTTGTCCTGACATCGTAAGTCGTAACTGCTCCTAATAAATTCCAAACAAGCCTGCAGGCTGATTGCGTTTGTTTCAGCGATAAAATAAAATATCAAACCTTTCAGCAAAGTTATTGTTTCCAAGCAGTTATCGCTCTCATATCTCTGTCGACTAATAAGTAGAAGGAGGCGGAAATTAGGGAACTTATAAATCAGGGTTCTCCATATGCCAATTAAATGAATAAAGATTGACAAATTGCCTTTAACGCACTGAAGCCGAGTCATTAAGCGTAAATCCTGCGCACACGCGTCGTCACGAATAAATATTTCATCCCCATCGCTGCACAAAGCCGGGCGCTCGCAAGCTTCTTACAAAACTAATAAATGTTCCAATAAATTCTCTTTACATTGCAATATTCGTTTGCCCCTTTGCAACTTTTTATTTATCTACCTATTTTGCATTTAAGTTTTTGGGGAAACGATTCTAAAAGTTCTTCCTGTTTTGTTCAGTCTTAAATTTACCATGGCATGTATATTGGCCGTTCACAATTTACCGCTTCAATTGTTTTCGGCGTAAAAAATAAATCGTATCAAGCAGGGACAAAACTCGTGCTATTGGAGCCCGTGCTCTCCTAAGTGCACCGTGAAGAATTATCCAATTAGGTTGCGTAGCGCGGCATTCCATGATCGATTCGATCGATGGCAACTGTCGCATAATGAGGAGACAACGGTGTTCGAGCAAGAAACGGCTGGGTGTCGCCGAACCACCTACGTGCTCGGCTGCGTAGTCGACGGCAGCGGAACTAATCGCTCCGTCACACCACCTCGACAACGCGCCTCGACCGTGCTTCGCTTAATTAAAACTCGACGGAACGTCACGTTACTACCCCACGAAGCCCGGGTGCCTCTTGAACGACCGACGTCTTCTATTGTGTCGCGTTTCGTAATACATGTCGCCTGTAGACATCCGTGTGAACTTTAATATAATTACCTTCGGCTACTGGGCATTATCGATGTAGGTCCCCGATAAGACACAAACTTAATTGAAAGTCCAGATTGAATGAGAGATTTGAAGCTTAGAATTCAATTTAACTAAGCCAATAAACGAATTAGGATAACTTGTCTGGATATGATGAATGTGTCAATAAAGTTTGTTTTTTCTTTGTTGCAGCATTATCGTCAATTAAAAGTAATATAGACAATTCAAATTGCATCTTAGTACAGGATGTGAAAGCAGTAACACACGCACAAGGAATTAGGGATGCGTTATCGACATCTTCGCCATCA
>CM031576.1:11615498-11778001 GCA_018467065.1 Ephestia elutella | reverse complement strand
TGTAGCTGTTACGTATTAATTTATAGTTAGATGCGATTATTGTTTCCAATCCATTTGCAATATGGGATCGTTTATAAGAATTTTGGTTGCATTCCATATATTGGGTGTATCCTACTAATAAACAGGTATAGCAAGCGAAAATGTTTGGATATTTGTTACCATCCATCTTATTTAGTTTAAAATTACTGGCAGATAATCTCAACCGTAACTTTAACTTTTATTTTATAAATAAAACTTGTTCGTTATCATAGGACATAGAATAAATAATTGTAATTACTTTTCGTTGGTACAAAGGTAGAACATTGCAACTGAATAAGAGCCAAAACATAGGTAGGTACGAATGGTCATGCATAACCGTATTTACTATCTCCAGTGTATGTTCTGAGCAGATATCACATTAATAATGCACTAACGGAAACGCAAACATTTAGCACAAACAGGAGAGCAACTTGTGTAATCTGAGTTTCCCGAATGCCCTTTTACGACTGTTAGTTGCTTAATTAAATTATCACAATGTATTATTCCATTATAATAATTAAAGAAGTTGTGAAAGCTTCATTTGTAACAAGGAAGAGAGCGGGAATTAGCATTATCGTAATTGGCAGTTTGTTTAATTTTTTTTACGCAAATTTCTGGGAAAAGCAGGTGTCCGCGCCCTCGGTGAAATTTCTTTGTAAAAAGCTCTATCAGGCTAATCGTAATCTCGAGCAGTAAATTGAAGGCGATCCTTGCAGCGAGGCGATGCCGGCACAAATCTTCTATAAACACATTACTGAACACGCTTTATTACTCCGCCATCTTCATCCAATCCTATTAAGTGTCTGTTCGCAGCTTTCCTTCTTGCGAAGCGTTCAGTTTTAGGATGGCCATTTTTTAAAATAGTATTAGGGTTCGATAATGGCTTTAACACGGAGCGCCCTCGGCAAATGTCTACATTATATGGCGAGGATTTGTCGAGTTAGGAGATATGCTAAAGTTAAGGAGAGAGACCGCGGCCGCTGACTGCGCGTCTGGTACGCCGCCGTCGCGTCGCGATGCGATGCGATAATTTCAAGGCTTGCGAGAGGCGATATTGGCGATATTCCGCCGGCTTGCGGACCGTGTTTTATAATTTATTTAGACAGCCGTAGCTCAAGGCTGAATAACATTTTACATCGGAGAAATTTCATGCAAATTATGTTTTGCATTTTAAGGGATATTAAAGGATATCCATTCATATTAATTCGTCGACGAGAAAGCATCAATACGCCTTCTTAGCTTTTATACTCGTTAATTTATACAATACAGTCTTCGTGTTGTAGGAATACTGCTGTCGTTAAGGCTTGTAAGCATTGTTTTTTTCCAGAATATGATGAATACGTAATTGGGTGCCTATTTATTTATTTTAACAAAGGTAGCCCAGAGACAGAGTTAAATTGTGTAAACTGAATCTACCAAGGTAACAATTATGCTTTGTTTCTAACGTAACTTGATCCACTAGCAGTGTGGCAGTGCCATAAAATTCGCTTCAAAAATAGGGTCACCCTGATTTATAGCCCGGGATAACTTGAAAACAGGGGAAATTTAATTCCGCGAATCGTATTACGTTAATTACCTACCTCTGGCTAATCTGCTCATATCGCTGGACCTGTATAATTAGGGTGACAACACAATGCGACGGTTACCATACGTCTACATAAACCACATGTCAATTTAATTTGACCCCCGATTCAAGATGGCCGCCAACCCTCGTTCGCGGCGATGCGTCGACGAATGCCTGTGGTTTACCCATGACTACTAATTGACGTGTTTTAGAGAAACACTGCATGGTTTTTGTCATGTGTTTTTACTATTTTTTTACTTTTTTATGTTGTGTGCAGGTTTGCTATGAACGATCTCAGCACAGCGTCAATCGCTGACTTCACCCGGTGTCTCGTTACCAGAGGGGTTGCCGAGACTACGCATATCTGATTACCTAAATAATGGAACGTTTTTGCATTTATTTTTATTGTTATGTTGACACATGTATTGGATTGATCCAAAGGGCCTATCTTATTACATGTAGTGTTCTCTATCTTTACGATCTATTGTATTCGACTTTCAAATTAAATTTATGCATGCATAGTAAACGTCATCATGGGATCAACCGAACATAGATGTGTGTACAATAAAAATAAATAAGATAAAATATTTTTTGTAACAATAACATCTGTTTTGGTTTTGTGTGTATGTTGTAATAATATAACATTAATTGTCAAACCAAGATCCATAGATTAATAAATACAAAATATTACAAACTCTGACAAGAAGAGACTTGTCACTTTTACATGTTTATAGTCATGCTTTTTAAGTTTTGTGAACCTAATTTTTAAAAAATGCTATGAGAAATTACTTTTATGTTGTATTTTTTCCAGGGGTTATCTGCGAAATCTCGGCGGCACGTTGACATACACAATGCAAACACTTAAATAACGCATGTCTTATGTGCAACGTTGCATGTTTTACGGTGCAAGTGGCAAATGTGCATGCGCAATCATGCTGAAACCTCATATCTTACAGATCGTTATCGATATTCGTTGATGTTGGTATTCTTTGGTTTCTGAGTCTTTAAAAATTTCCTTTTTTTAAATTATTTGTTCAACATAATATCAGAAAATACACATACAATGAATATCGAACTGCAGAAACCTCGCAGGGTTTATCTGTGTTCGGTGAGTCGCTATTACACTTAGGAAGAAACTATTCATTCAACTTAAGTTTAAACTTTTTAAAGTTCAGTTTATACAACTCCTGTAGTTATGATAGAAGTTTTTGAAATAATTTGGTATCATGTAATTAAATAAACACGTAGTATTAATAGATCACACTTTGGTGTTTAAGTGTTTTTGATGGAAGCAGCATATGAGGGAGGATTGTAGTAATGTGGAAGTAAGAATATGTTTTTGGTTGTTCAGGAAAATTTTGTATTTTTTAAAAGTCTTTTCAATAAAACAAGACGAGAAGTCCTAGAAGTACAATATATATACATTGTATTACATTATGAGGGAAAGTGCATACCAGTTTCAGTAAATAATAATAAAACGACATTACTGTTATTTTATCGGCCAACTTATAATAATTATCACACTGCAGGTGATTTATGTTAAAGGTAAAGCCGTTAATATTTTATGGCGCTTAACACATTCGCAGTGCCGACAGAGTGTGGTGATTTATACACGTTTTAACGGCCGCGGACCACCTCGGGTCACTCACTATCTAGCACTTAGGACTTGTCTCTTTGAGTGAAGTGAAATTTAGATAAATCCATACTAATATCATACAGTCTGTATGTCGGCCTGTCTGTTGAGCTCTGTTGGAGTTATATACGCAGCAGGAGTGAAGTAGAAACAAGCGTATCACTTAGGTCGTTTATTCTTGGAGAAACACGTTTACATTTATTTAATACAAGAAAGTCGGACATTGATGCCTAGCAGTTACGGAGCAGGAACCAGAGAGAGAAAGATCTAACCATAAACACTTATACCAAAGACAAAACTAGACTATTAATAACTATGGACATATAAGGCGTGCAACACACTATACAGCATATAAGGCGGGCAACACACTATACAATCTTTAACACTTCCCCTCACACTTATATGGCCATACTCTACCTGAGACTTAACGAGTAACATATCTCTACACTAAACTCATAAATATAACATCAATTATATCCGAGTATACATTGACAACAATGCTTGCTTATGAATGTAGAGATCCCTGGCTCATATTTGTACATAGAATTGCATAACAGCATGCCAACAAAAAGAAACATTCAACATTATAATAAAAAAAGGACACACTATCATGCGACTATGCACATTAACATTATAAGACAAAGAATATAACAATTCATACATAGCATTCTTACAATGACAAATAATGAGACAAACATTTATTTTAAATTCATGCTATGAATGAATATATCATGCTTATTGGCGCTCAACGGTTTAGTAAGTACATCAGCAATCATCGTTTCTGTAGGTAAGTACCTAATTGACAATATATTATTATGTACCAAGTCCTTAATATAATGGTATCTTACATCTATATGCTTAGTACGTTTATGACAGTACTCTTTAGCCTGTAATATTTTGTGTGCACTCTGATTAACATTGAATACAGTAATATTAAGCTCTACACTTACAATTTCAGACAAAAAGTTCTTAATAAAGCATAAGTCTTTACATACATCATTGATAGCTAAATATTCTGCCTTTGTACTTGAGAGTGCCACACAGCGTTGCTTGCGTGATTCCCAATTGATAGTATTTAGGCCCAGTTTGACAATGAAACCCGTATAAGATCGCCTATCCAAACAATCATTAGCCCAATCTGCATCGGTGTATGCAGACAAATTCAATTTCCCACTCTTCATAAAATATAAAGAATAGTTAATTGTCCCTGCCAAATACCGTAAAATTCGTTTAGCAGCAAGCCAATGACTTTTGTTAAACTTAGTATTATATTGACTAAGTTGACTACACGCGTAAGCAATATCGGGTCTAGTACAGACCGATAAATACATGAGACAACCCATAAGCTCCCTGTAATTATAAATTTCATTACTAAGAACATCATTTTCTACATCAAACTTAGTACCTAGAGCCATAGGTGTCGAAACAGGCTTACAATTTTCCATGTTAAACCGCTTGAGCAATTTTTTGATATAGTCACTCTGATCCAGCTTCAGAGTATCTTTCTCTCTAGTAACATTGACGCCTAGACAATTCTTTAAATGACCTAAATGTTTACAATTAAACTCTTTTGTCAACAGATTTAACAACTCATCTTTTAAAACATTATTGTTACTAAAAATATAGAAATCGTCGACATACAATGCTACTACTATAAGACTCTTGTTACATTTCTTTATATATATACATGGCTCACATTTACTTTGTGAGAAACCATTTTCACACAGTAATTTATTTACTTTAACATTCCAAATTCTGCTAGCTTGTTTAAGACCATAAATACCCTTTTTCAACAGACAAACTTTATCCTTATTGCCATTATCAAAGCCAGGTGGCTGTTCCATGTAAATTGTTTCATTGAGATCACCGTTTAAAAATGCCGTGGCAATATCAACATGATCTATACTTAAATCTAATTCACAAGCTAAAGCAAACAATATTCTCATAGTACTATGTCTCACTACTGGTGAAAAGGTGTCTTTGTAGTCGACTCCCTCAACCTGTGTAAAACCCTTGGCAACTAAACGCGCTTTAAATTTTTCAAAGTTACCAGATGCATCATATTTTATCTTATAAACCCATTTACATTTAACAATGTTTACATTATGAGGCCTATCAACTAATATCCATACATTGTTGGAAATTAAGGAATCATACTCACTTTTCATTGCAGCTAACCAATCCGCACTGCATGAACTATTGATAGCCTCCTCATACGAAAGTGGTTCACTATCATGACCCAACTTATCATTATGCGCCACCAAAGAGAATTCCGTATCATAGTCACCATACCTTACTGGTGGCTTAGACCTAGTAGAACGCACAGGCCTCATAGAACAGACGGCAGGCTCGATAGGCGCGGCTGGGCCTTCCCCTGAAGATGACGGTCGCTGCGACAGTACTACAGACTCGCACGACGAGTCACTCTGGCCGAGCACCTCACAGCCTGATTCGTCATTCTCACTGCCGGTACAGAACTCCTCCTCATCTGTGAACACCATGGAATTATTTTTACACAGATCTGAATTATTATTATGACTAGAGCTGCAAGGAACACTATTATAATTAGTAACATCATTATTAATAAAATTTTTATCACATGTCAAATATTCATAAAATAAATTATCACTATTCGATTCATTAAAATTCAATTTATCACAGTTTTTATAAAATTTATCTTCTAAAAATATCACATTTCTTGAAATTACTACCCTATTAGGATTTGTAGGGTCTAACAACCTGTAACCTTTCGTTCTGTCACTGTAACCCACAAAAATATACATTTTGCTCCTAGCATCCAATTTCCTACGTTTTTGACTAGGAATCAAAGAATAGGCGATGCATCCAAAGGTACGAAGATGGCTGAGATCAGGCCTAGATCCAGACCATACACCTTCTGGAGTGAGTCCTGCCAAAGCGACTGTAGGGCTTCTATTCTTTAAATACACTGCAGTCATCACTGCTTCCCCCCAAAAGCGCGTGCAGAGACCAGCTTCAAACATTAAGCATCGAGCCTTCTCCAAGAGCGTCCTGTTTAATCGCTCGGAGACACCATTCTGCTGAGGGCAATATGGGACAGTCGTCTGATGGACAATACCCTCTCTTTCCAATAAATTTTCAAATCTAGAGTTACAGTATTCAGTCCCATTGTCAGAACGAAGAATTTTAATAGACAACTCTAATTGTTACTCTACTTCATTTTTAAAAACAATAAAATGTTCAATTACCTCTGATTTATTCTTCATCAAGTAGGCATAGGTTTTCCTTGTGTAGTCATCCGTAAATGTTACGAAGTACCTCGCACCACCAAAGCTGCTCTGTTGTAAAGGTCCAGCTACATCACTATGAATGACTTCTAAAGGTTTGGTAGTTCGTGCAGCCACTGCGGGGAACGGCAAGGCAACTTGCTTCCCGAGCAGACAGGTCTCGCACGAGACACCAGAACAATCCTGAAAATTTATACCAGTTGCATGATTGCTCCTTAAATCACACATACCTTTATACCCCAGGTGCCCCAACCTTTTATGCCAAAGCTCCACTGGCAAAACAGATGCAGCGACATCAGCACTCTGTGTTTCTTGACTTGTATTTCTCAAGAACATGGAAGAATGCACTTCTTGCGAAGCACTACTTAACCTATTGCCTTTCCATACATAAAGCCCTTTCAAATTTGATGCAGAGGTAATAGAGTTGCCATGAATTTCACAATTTTTATAAATTTTACAGGAATTTTTATCAAAAATTACAATATAACCTCTCTCAGTTAACCTACTAACAGACAATAAATTTGCTGACAAATGAGGAACAAAAAGTACCTTTTCAATAACACTGCCGTCCAGAACCACATCACCAACACCTTCAGCGACAAGTGACTCATTGTTAGCCAACATCACCTTATGGCTTGTATTCTTCGGAAACTCTTCATAATTACTAAGCACATTTTTATCATTACAAAGGTGATTGGAACAACCAGAGTCCACATACCACGACGTGCAGTTCACAAGGAATGCTGATGCTATCACCTGGTCAGTAGCGAGAAGCGAGTGACTCTTATTCTTCTCAGATTGTTTATCTCTTCGAAGCTTAAAACATTTGTTCTTTATATGGCCCATCTTGCCACAGTAATGACAAATAATCTTCTTCACGGCTCCACTCGCACTAGACTGGTACTGTTTCTTAGTATTGGAGAAGAAAGCAGCATTTTCACAATTTTCAGTGTTCTTCTTCCTCCTAGTTTCTTCTTGCAGCAACCTTGACCGAACCATTTCGCTAATTAAGGCGGTGTTTGTCAGACAAGCAGTCTCCAAGTTACTCACTAGCGCATCAAACTCCTCAGGTAAGCCGCTTAATAGCAATTCGGCAACCTCTTTGTCATCTATAGTTTTGTCAATGTCTGCCAACTGATGAACCAAACCCATCACTGCTTCAATATACCGAGACATGCAATTGTACTGTGCATACTCCACACGATGCAGCTGACGCAACAAAAGTACACGTCGATATAGGCCTTTATCTTCAAAAAACATTTTTGAGGTTAGTCCATGCCTCCTTTGCCGTAGTGGCATCACGAATGTGCTGATAGCATGACGACGCAACACTCAACCCAATTCTTGCCAAAGCACGTGCTCCACGCTGTGGATCTACATCAGTGCCTTCCACAGTCTGCCACAATCCATCTAATGTAAGCACCATTTTGAGTTGGAACTTCCATGTCGGGAAATTTTCTACTCCTCGTAATTTTTCTATATTGTGTTGACTTACTAGTCCGGGGGCAGTAGAGGATACAGCGGGCATAGCAGCAGAGTTGGATGGGACAGGCACGGCGGCAGGGTTAGTCGGTTCCATGACGACAGACACGTGTTCTCATCACCGGTGAACGCTCTATAACATATCTCCATGCGCTGGGGCCAGAACCTGTTGGAGTTATATACGCAGCAGGAGTGAAGTAGAAACAAGCGTATCACTTAGATCGTTTATTCTTGGAGAAACACGTTTACATTTATTTAATACAAGAAAGTCGGACATTGATGCCTAGCAGTTACGGAGCAGGAACCAGAGAGAGAAAGATCTAACCATAAACACTTATACCAAAGACAAAACTAGACTATTAATAACTATGGACATATAAGGCGTGCAACACACTATACAGCATATAAGGCGGGCAACACACTATACAATCTTTAACAAGCTCACGGCTAAACCGACCAGCGCGCTGTTCCGATTTAGGTGAAATTTGGTTTGAATATAGTTGAAGATCTAAGGTCAAACATAGGCTATTTTTTTCAAAAATCAACGCCCATGGGGCTGAAATTTCATACAAGTTTGTACAACAGCTTTAGCTACAGCTAGTAATCCATAAGTATGAAGGATTATATACTTACTTATAAGAAAATTATGTGTATAATTTTTCAAAATCTTACAGATAATTAGAATCCTGGCTCGTTTTTAACGATGATAGATTTCATGTACCTATACTACAGGACTTCATTTAACAGATTTATCACTATATAGTTTTTCTTGGTCGTCAGTGTGATACTAGCTTGAAAAAATCTATTCAGTTCAGATGTTTAAGATTGTCAGCTCTTTTATAGTTGATGAAGAGATGTGGGCAACTTCCGTCATCGATTCTGTATTGGATATCTTGTTACATCAATCTATCTACATGCACAGTATTTTAAAAGAAATACTGGCGCTTTTAATAATCAAAATCATGCTTTTATTTCAAACACTACATCTAATTAAAACGCTTCATTATTAGAACAACGCTCACGAACATCAAATAACTCATGTCAGTTACTACATCAATAAATGTCTTCTTTAGGCTGCCATGATTATAGTATAGCATTTTACTGCGTTATAAGTACATCGTCGGACCGCGGGTTATGACTATTTAATGGCAATTTAAATCATTTTCTCAGTAAATCTTGGTTACGACGAATGAATGGTCCGAATCGTCTATTTTTGCAAGCGCAGAGCAACACAATAGAGTTTATTTTCAAATTGAGAACGCTCGTCCCGTCAATGGACGCGAATGACATTAAATTGGTTAAATTGCCTTGCCGCGCTTGTCTGCTACTCCTCAGGGAGGCGTCCTATGCTCGTCGTACTGTGCATCGGCTTTCAGTCATCAGTATCGATCACTTTGATAACTTGCTTTTTGGCTGGTTGTTGGAGAAAATTTGAACATGTTGTTGTTTCTATCAAATTTGAATTTGGAATTTTGGATCCGTGCATCTTTTTTATTGTATTTTTAATTTTGATGTATTCTTCTTTAAAAATTCTGAAATAGAATATAGTGGCCAGTTGCTATTCAGCAGCATCAAAGAAAAAACATTAATTTGTTGTTGACTCTAAATTTAAAATTAGTACCTACGTAACAAAAAGGAGTACGTGACCCTGTGCTCCCTTCTTAAATCAGCTACTATTTTCAATACATAAGTGCTGCCTCTAATTCAGGGTTAATATTTCTGGTCAGGCTTTACTTGAATTTATTTATCATTTATCATTTTGTTACTAATTTATAATAATTTATATCAGTACGTAATATATAAATATTTAGGTATTGCACTTATGAAGTCATCTAAACATGGTTGGTCAGAGTCATTATTTCGCCGACGACTTTTTCAAATGACTTCCGTCTATTTACACCACTTGTTAAACTCATTTCGACCAAACACCACAATCAAAGAAATCATAAACATCTACCTACAAAATTACCACGAAACCTGGCCAAACACAGTCATTATTATGTGGAATTCGCCGCATTTCGCTAATCCAGTGTAGAATGTAGTGGTGCGGCGTGTGGTGTGTCTATCAAGTGGACTAGTTCGGACAGGGCGAAACCAATCAATCAGTCCAGCGGAGCGTCGCGCGATAATTGAACTCTTCCCTCGAAGCACTGCGATTCAATAGATAATTACAATCGCAAACCAAAAATTACACGCGGCATTTAACCGTAGGACCCTATTACGTTTCACAAAGCTGGGTCGCTCGCATTCGATCGGCGATCTTTGCCAGACGGAGGATTAACTCGCAGGCGTACAATGAGGGCCTAGAGGAGACGAGAGGGAGGGGATGTATTAATAATGGTCTCCGTAGTGAATGGAGCACTTACACGCTCCGGTGGGAGCCGAATGTGTGACTATCGCGTTAGGGCAAATCGAATCGGCGGGTCTGCAGTATGGCCGAAATCGCCGCCTGACCGGAAACCTGCACAGGAAGAATCCCCGAGCGAGTAAACAGAGCAAATTGTCGCAGGAATACAAAGCCCTGTTGTGAAGCCCTAATGGCAGCCCTTCCTTGCTTATGTTTGGACAACATCCTAATATTGGACCTTGCAATTTGTGCGATTCCGTTGTGCTGTGTTGGATGACACACGTGTTTGCTTCATATTAGTTCCAAAAAAGTAATACTGTTCACTCATTTTTCTTATCTAATCAATAAATTACTACTCAGTTTATATAAAGGTCACAATAGTAATCTATCTATACATATAATAAAACAGTAAAAATATTTTGTCTGTACATTTAGTATTTTTGACTGAAATGGATAGAGGGACACTTAAAAAGAATAATAGAAAGCAAAAAAAATTTTTTGGAATTTCTTGTCTGTCTGTCTGTCTGTCTGTCTGTCTGTATGTATGTACGCGTTTCACGCAAAAACTACTGAACGGATTTGAATGAAACTTTTTTTGTTATATAGCTATTAAGCCTGGGCAACATATAGGCTATAATTTATTTTGAAAACTGGAACACCTGATGAAGAACCTTAACAGAACAGCTAAACTATAAGAAATATGGAAATGGTGCCTTAACAAAAGTCGTTCAACCTGATGAGAATTTTCTGATGACGTATAAAAATTGAAGATCTGGAACATCTGATGAAGAACTGCAAGAGACCAGCTACACTATAACATATATGAAAATGGCGCCTTAGCAAAAGTCGTTCAACCTGATGAGCATTTTCTGCTGACGTATAAAAATTGAAGATCTGGAACATCTGATGAAAAGCTCCAAGAGAGATTTTTCTTCTAAGCGAAACTCACGCGGGCGAAGCCGCGGGCGACAGCTAGTGTAATATATGATAAATTTTAGTGTATGAAAGTATGAATAATTATGAATGATTACTAAAAATTTAATTTTACACCCATTCTGCAACACACTCGTTGAGTTAACTATAATTTAATAGGCAATGTGCTAATAGTTTGACCTAACAAATCCAATAAACTACAAACAACATTTCAGTGGCGAGATGACCGCTGAAATTTCTGAAAGTCGAACGTAAAATCTGTTTATCGCCAGTATCAAACAGTTCGTAACATATACATAGTATGTAAACGGCTGAGCGAATTTAAACTGCTCTCTAAAGTGTTTATTGTATCCTAATGCCCGCTTATCATCGGCGATAATGGAAAAACTTTCGTAGTATCTCATACAACACGAGTGAGTGGGTAAAATGTAAGTGGAGAGCGAAAAGTTGCTTGATAAACCTAAATGAATAAATAAAAAAGATGCACATTTATAGGTACATATTTATGGAAGGCTTATTAAAAATATAAGGTATTCATTATGTTTATTAGTAGGTATATCTTTAACTGCGCCTTGGGGCGTTAATTGTTCCCTTGGAAAACTTGGGATAACAAATCAAAAATCAAAAATTTATCGACATGAATTAAACTTGTAACACCTAGCCGCACATGTGCGGCTAGGTGTTACAAGTTTAATTTTTAATTTAGTTTAATTTAGTCATTTTTAAATCACATACTTATATCACGTCCACGAAATCCAAAGAATAAAATATTATTTCTAGCATTATTCTTCAAATATTGTGAATATAACTAATCTAAGTTGCATGTCACGGCGTATTTGGAGTAAAAATGGAGAGTTGACGTATTGGAGAAGTTTCATTGAAAGTCGATTTTCGAAGTTCGCCGGACGGTGCGCTGCCGAGCACGACGCCCTTTGCATACTAGACTAGACGGAGCACGTGACATGCCCTATTATCCCTCATGTATCCCACTTCTATTTAGAAAACGTGAATCTTAGAGACGCGGATAAATTGGCTATTCATTCCGCTCATACTGATAGCTTGTTAGCTCTATTTTAATTTTTTATTTCTGTACGTTGATTGTTTTGGGGTTGTTATTAACCACAGCGAAGCTGGTACTATTATTTGCTGTTCTTTTATCGCATATAATAAAACCGAAAAATTAGGGTATTGAAATATTAAAAGGTTATTGATGGTAGATAAAATATTAATTTGCTTCAAAGTTTAAAAATTACATGAAATTTACCTTATTTCTTGTATGCGAATGTTTACCTGAAACACCAATGCCATTTATTAAACACAATATAATTACCATACCAAAATACAATTACCATAAATACAAAGTCCATCATAAATGCAAACTTCAAACATGGAAATACCTACATCTGTATAGACAGACGGACCTTTTCCGGCCAACCCGACACGGCCCGCCGAAGCCAGACCAAGTTTTCATATTAAAATACGAAGTGAACACGAAAAACTATAAATTGAAAAGGGCGTGGAGATTCACTAGAAACAATAAACATTGCTTGTTTAGTTTCCTTTTCAGATTTTTGATTAAATTTTGTCCGACAAAAAACAAATTGAAATTGTATTCGATAATCATTTGAAACATTTTTAGCGAAACGATTTTAAAACGAATGAAAATTTGCATATTGTGCCAATGTTCGATGGTCCTCCGACTATCTTGTGAAATGATTATGTATTGACATATATGTGTACTTATGTTTTAAATAAACAATCTGTAGAGCACACATAATATCTGAAAAAAAAAAGAATTCTTTGCTTCATTATAATGATGCCATTGAATGGATCAAAAAATTACAAGAATTACAAGGTTCTCGTGAAAAATATTCTTCAAACAATTAAATTGGAAATGTCAGCAGGTAGAGTTTAAATAAAAGAAACGATACCTGAAAAGGGTTCTCTGTTTATAAATTAAGATTGGAATAATTTAACAGAGGAGTTGTTATTATATTCCGATACTACCCCGCAGCGGTGTCGCCAAATATTCTTGAAAGGGTATCCCCAATAGGGTATACGATAATTATATTTTATTTCATATTGTTAGGAAAACCTATTCGGACTAAAAGCAGGATTAAATAAATAGATTGTGAAAACACGACTGGTTTAAGTAATTACATATTTATTTCGTGGTGCATATTACCAAACTCTTAAATATGTCATGGACAAATATTAATTCTACAAAAAGTTTCAAAATTTTATATTTTCTTCTATTTTTGTTTTTCTTAAATATTTATTTGTTCCGATAATAAGATTGTTTTATAAGTGACAACTTTATGACAAATACATAGGTAATAAAAGGAATTAATAAATAAGTTTAAACTCCCTTCGTCGTAGACGCATTGTCCTGGCGGTAAGTATCTGGTGGAAAGTGAAACAATGGCCGGCTGTACGGGTTTTAAACAAATCTGTCTCGCCATTCCCAGCGAACAAACACTTCCTAAATGAACGCTGCGTTTCTTGCTGTCTGTACCGGAGGGCTTTGGGCTGGTAAGTATTACTCCTGGAAAATTGTAATTTTCTGTAATCAAACAAAATCTTAGGTCAGGTTACCACCTGACAGAAGTATGAAACTATTTTTGCTGTTTCTAATCCGGAGCTAAAATAAGCAGATTGACCGTGATTTAGAAGAAATCTAACGCCATTGCGAAGAATGCGGCATCTTAACGTTTTTTAAAAGAGTCCAACTTCATATCAACTAACTTTAGGCGTATGAACATTGAAATCGGCTAAAGCAATTTTTAAAAATACATATTTTTGTTGGTAAATACAAAGTGCGAGGTTCCTCAGCTTACAAGAAACCCGTTAGCTGCCGGCCACAATGTGTCTCCACTTGTAGGGCTGTAGGATGTTTAGGTCAGGGGCCAGGTGGTACTCGTTTCCGCTTCCGCGTCAACTGTTCTGAACAGGTGGTGGGGAGACAAGCTTCTTTATCAGACTAATTGGATTTTTAATATGGTGTGAAGGATTGGGACATTGTTACGATACTGTTAGTTGGGTATAAATGGAGCTACGGCTCTGTTATTGCTTGTATGTTAAACTTCATGTGAAAGCGTTTATCATTATTCTCAAAGGTAATACAATTAAAAATTCCAACCAAAAATCGTGATTTACGTTTTTATCATGGAGTACACAATTAATAAAAAGTAAGTGCCAATCAGATGCCTAATTATGGTATACAATAGAGTCAGTAATAACTGTATCGCCTGGTCGCTTAAAAGCCATTCAGAAAATGAAACCGAATCGAAACAAAACAGATTCAACTTAATATTTCATTAATGTCCTCATGTCGCAGACTGGAAAATATTTCTACCGTTCACAAATAAACATCTTTCAAAAGGAAATGAACAAAATAACCGCTGCACATTCGGAAATAAACCATGTCTAGTTATCAAAGGAAGAAAGAGCGAAATTACAGTCGCAGTCATTGCAGCGACCGAGTGTGTATTGTTGCAATTTCAAAAATTCCCATTATCGTTCAGCGTGAAAAGGAGAGAAATAAGGAGTGGCGGACAATGCAATAGTATACAATATGTAGGTATTTGGTGGACAATAGTAGCCATGGAAACGTGGGCAGGAGTAACGGGGCGCGTGGCGAGTGTATGGCGTGGCTAGGCAACGCTCGGAATATGGACAGGACAGAACTGCTTGGAAACGTTTCCTTATGGTCATAATATTAATAATAAAAAGGCTTTTTATAAAATTAGAACAGATATTTGTGTCTAAAAGCTCTAAATAAATGTTTTGCTTGTTCTCTTAGACATTGCATTTAGTGATTGACTAGTTAGACGATGCTTCATCTATACAGTCGTTATTTCACGACGCGTCCGCGCCACTGCCCCGGGTATGTGGTGCATCCTACTGAATGCATCGGAGACTCTTTAGCAATTAGCGAATTTCATTCTTTTTTAAAGGGATTTGGGAGGATTAAGGTCTAATTTAATAAACTTAACAGAACATTCAATGATTACATTGAATTATTTTACATTTTTTGATAATATACCATACGATACCATATACTTCCTACATGTTGAAATTAAAATGTGTTTATGTGGCGTAACATGAGAATTTCAATGCCATGGCATCGTTGGAAAAGTCAGGCTAACATTACGAGCAACAAAGATGGGATATGTACAGTACAATCGTAACGAATATTACAAATTAAATTATTATGAAAGTGAGTTTATTTATTTGCTTCTTTGTCTTGAAATTTTTCGTACATGGTATCCGGCGTACGAAAAAAAAATAGGATAGACACATATTAAGTCGAATATTGGCATGATTTTGGAAACAATACACCCGGGCAAAGGCGCTAGTAAATAAATATAATATTTATAGTCAATATAGTAACTTTAGCAGTTGTATATTGGTCAATGACATTTTCCACTTCTGAGTGCATTTGACGAGTGCGGTAGTGGGTGCATATTTTATAAAAGAACGAGTAATTGAAGCCTGCAGTTTAAGCGAAATTGCATATAAACTTCAGCGCGGTGCTATAAATATACTTCGCAGTTCACTCACGTAAATAATACTTACGGTTCGTGATGTGACAGAGAACGATTCAGGTACTATGAAGTAAAAATATTAGTACTATGAAGTAAGAATTACTATTTATACCATATAAATTATTGGTAAACACGATCTAAACAAAAGATATGTAATGGATTTTATTTAAAAGGTAGAATTTTTCAACCACACCTCCAGTGTATTTTTACTTTGCCTCCAGGGAAAGTAAGATTAATATCGGAAATAGAAAATTTTACTCAAAGAAAGCCTTCTTTTATTTTTTAAAGAAAAAAGCGTTCAAAGAATTTTGAACATTCAAATAAAAGCAATAGGTTTTATTTTCTAAAAAATGAAAATGCATACAACTGACACCTACATGATTTTTAGTAAATGATGTGATCCAATATAAATTTTTAATTAATCTAAATTTTTATATAATTTAACTAAAAAAATCTGTATAAATTTATAAACATGATGTGAAACTATTGTACATACAACTATCAACATACAAACGACGTTTTGTATGCATTATATGAAAGCATTTAAAAAAATAAGAGGTTTATGCAGGAATTTCTATAAGAAACTGAGCTTACTTGGTATGTACTATTTATTCTCTTAGAACACTTGTTGCTTCTACATTATCTTGTCCTGCCGACAAGCCATATTTATCTTAAGCTCAATTTATTATCAGAATCTAAATTCAAGTTTAACTTTTTGCATTTGCATACAAAGTAATGGAGAAATGTTTTGAGTCTGGGAAGTGTAAGTCTTTTTGTGTTCGCTTTGAAAAACCACAATGAGGCGGCGTTCTATCTCTTACCAAAGTTGGCTGTGGCGCGCAAAAAGCTTCCTTTTCTGTTGAATCGATCGATTGAGTATCCCGGCTCCTTCTAATAACATTCCGGCGCGATATTTCACGCACCTCGATTGCGAGTGTGCATTCGACTGAGCTCACACACGGGAAATAAAAACGTCCTATAATCACTAAATTTATTTCTTAGTAAGAAAGGCTTTCGATTTAGAGAAATTGTAAAGGAAATCGACGTTATACAAATATTCATGCTCAATTCCTTTTGGGAGCAATTTCCTTAAAAACCTAAATTTTACCATTGAGTTGCAAAAGCAGTAAATAAATAATTGAGTTATATTTATTTGACATTTGGATAAAAATTAACTTTCTGCGTTATAACGGTTAAACATTTAAAGCATTATATTTGTGAATAAGCCCTTGTAATACTTATTATTGAGTAGAAAATTGTAATAATGAATTTTGCATTTCTACAATTTTTATCTTAAGTTCAAAATTTAACCCCCGTGTATCTTTAGCTCAACACAATGCTACACCAACAATTTATTGGCTACAGCTTTCCCAGATAACCATAGACAATGGGCTATCAAACTCCGCCGATCAACACGTGTATGCTTTTAGTTTAGACTTCGACACCCAATTACGCGTTGGCTGTCGCCGGGCTCATTCATCACGCACAAACGAGCGATTTTTTATAAACCCACAGAAAAAGAGGGAAGTCTGAGGAGTAAATGATACTCTTAAGCGCGGATATGGGGCAATTAAGGACAAGTTACGTGGACGGATTTCGTATGGATTAGGTCTTGGTGTTCGGGAAAGATAAAAGCTTCTCTTTTTTCTACGTCGTTATTATATATCTGTTACGGACAGCCGAATTAATAAATTTAATGTAGCTAATGTTTAACTACCCGCGGTCACGTTACGGTAAACTTCCAATAGGGTGCCTTTAAACTTAGCGTTTTTCTTATGTATTTTAATGTAAATAAAGGCTTTGCCCAAATTAGGTTAGCTAGATCATGTTATTAGGCTAGTTAAGCACATATATAATAGATATAACTGAATATAGAATGGCCCGCCCCTATGAAATGTATATAATATGTAATGTTTACAAATAAAAGTTTGAATTTGGTGACTTTTATTCCCCAGCCGGCTAAGAGTATGTGCTATCCCGGTTTGGGACTGGGATAATTAAGTATCCCGGTCTGAAACAGGAAGAAGTTAATGTATGTAAACAAAGAACGGGGTCGTGGCCAAATATTGTATATAGAGGGTAGTTGTGAAAATGTAAGCCGAATAGTGGGGGGAGGGGTTTTGATGTCTCCCACCATTAGCCGGCCGACGAGGCTATATAAACCGGGCACGTTTGTATGGCTTCGTCGTTCGTGAGTTGTGAAGTGCAATAAAAGGAAGAAAAGGAAAAAAGTGTTCTTATTTGAGTGCCGTGGTAAAGTTTCCTGGTTCTGTGGTCCTGTCAGTGAGGCGCACCACCTAAGATTACAGTCCGTGTCGTCATGAAGCAGTGGCTTGGCAGCAGGGGAGCCACACAACTCAGCAAGGGCGCGTCGGGAATAGAGGGACGCGCTGAATGGTTTGGATTTGATGCGCGCTGTCCGCAACAATATCTCTAATAAAGAAATTAATTAGGGCTTCTGGTTATTATGGGATATTTTCTATAATAAGGATTATGTTACAATCAAAGTACTACTAATAAAATTAAAACAATAAACATGATGTACCATGCCATTTATTTTACCCGATAAAATTATTTAGATATGGCAAATTGACTACGCCTGACATATTTAAACTTATCTTTCCACTTTACACCCTGCGTGCTACTAATTATACGATTTAAAATAACAAAAAGCTAACAGCCGCGGCTTGTCACGTATTCATCAACAGGGGTGTGAGTTAATCGTGTAAAGAATTTCATATAAAAGCTATAAAACTCGCATTTTGACATAAAAGGTGAAGTTGAAATAATAAAAACCGGGATGCGAATGCCCGTAGAGCTTATCGACGATGTCATTAAACGCCACGCGCCACCTCCCGCCACGCCGCGCCACCCTGACATAACAAATTATGTAGAATATAGAAGGAAATTTTCTTTCTTCTTTAGTTATATCGCTAAAACAGATTTTTCCAAGTCGCCTTAAGGCACCTGACATGACAACAACGATCGCCATCTAATAACCTACGAGTATTAAGTACCACACAAGTGTATAGTCATCTGGTGTACAGGTTTCCTGAAGATGTAACTTCACCAGAAGAAAGAGGAACATAGTCGATTAAAAATTAATTACCGTAGATGAGTCAGATTAATCTGCAGACACAGAAGTACAGGTCGGGCCCGCATTCGAACCAGCATCTTTGGAAACACACACAGAAGGATTATGATAAAGCTGTGTGATTTTTACACATCTTTTTTTTCCAAATGATCTAGTACAGAACACATCCCTGGATTCTATAAATTTAAAACTGTTGGTTAACCAATCAATTAACCTATTATTAATTATAATATTTTGACGAAGCCAGTTGCGGATATATTTCTATGGAGTTTTTGACGAAGCATGTTGCTGATAAATATTTGTGAAGATTTTTGACGAAGAGTGTTGCTGATAATCAATTGTAATAGACAATAGTTAATTTACGAAGTAAATCTTTAATTATTAACCAAAAAAATCTAAGCATCCTACCCAGGTATGTACCTTGATTTCGATAGTAAGTTTGTTTATTATCGATATCTACTTATTATATTTATTTATGAATATACAACTAGTCTGTTACGGATACAGAAAATTAACCAGAAAAATGACTATTTTCTGGTTAAAACTTAGAGTACATATTTGTGCCACCACTACAATTTGACCAATTTTAATTCTTTTTACGCTTTAGTGCAACCAGCATTGAAATATGCTTTAAATAGGCGTTCCCAGTAACAATTAATTATTTTCCATTTACTTGATGCTGCATCAACGGTGTAGAATCACAAAGTGCAGTTGCTTTGTTATAAGCTGCTGGTTGGAGCCTTTGTGAAATTAATAACACGATATTTTATATTAAACTAGAGATTAAGTGAGCTTTTAATAAACCATCTTTCTGTAAATTGCTGAAATTTGAAATTTTCTGGTAAACTGTTGTGAATATAATAAAGTGTCTATAAAGATCTACTAAAATTGAAGCTACTGCTTTCAAAAAAAAAATATATTTCTAATTTCTATTTATAGGTGTTAGATTAGGTAGATGTTATATAGTTCAATGATTTAATTATGAAGTATAAAGACAAGGACACGATTTTGGGATAGCTACCTTGTATGATTCAATCAAGTTAAAAAAATGTTTGGCAGTTTCAGAGATAAGTAAGATTAAATTAACAAAATATCAGCTAACACTGATAGAGTTAAATAAAAGAGTTATCAATCACTTCAAATTACTTATTATTACGAATTGTTCATACAAATTAAATTAA
This sequence comes from Ephestia elutella, assembly GCA_018467065.1. NCBI lineage: Eukaryota > Metazoa > Arthropoda > Insecta > Lepidoptera > Pyralidae > Ephestia > Ephestia elutella. Next base: position 11,757,936 of record CM031576.1, on the reverse strand, counting down.
TATTCTTATCATTATGAGATAAACGTTAGCACTCGCAAAGAACGTTAATCAAGAGTTCAACGAAAGATTGTCAATCACATTGTCACATAAAATAATTCTAATAGGAATATAGTTCTATGACTTATTATCCAAATACACAACGAAATATTTATAGTAATTAGGTAATTAGTACAAATCAATCTAGGATGTCCACACGAGTTGAATATTATAACTGAACTGAATGTTAACTGGCGTCTCTACCGTTACAATCATCGACGTACAAAAACTTTTATTTACGACCATGTGAACTACTCAAAGGTCCATAAATTAGCTCCAAATCACAAGGTCTGTTGACGTAATTATTGACACACAACCCTTGTTCCAAAAAATAGGTGCTTGATAACAGTTGAAATATGAAGATTGCTAACACGGCCATGCTGCAACGTGCCTGCCCTCAGGCACTCAGTGCTGTGCCAAGGTGCTGCTCTCAAAATCTCTGAAACATTCGAAGCACCACATTACCTATATTGTATGATAATAATACTAAATATTTTTTTTATTATTAAAACCGCTCGGTCTATCATGACTTTATTTTTCAACAATTTATTTATTTCATATTTCTTTATTTTCCGACTAAGTGTACATTTATTATATCAATTCATCTGCTCATATTGCTCTGATAAACGCTGAAGTAACATATTTTAACTTTTTAATCGTATACACATACCTATTATTCTTTAATCACAGGGAACATGTACTTCATCATAGTCATTAAGTTCGCTCCTTTAGACTTAGGCAGCGAATCATACTCCATCTCAATTCGTACTGTTTTTCTTTCCATAATATTACCAAATCCAAAATCCAGCATTTTAAATTCCCTTTACTCATGTTACTAAAACTATACTCTGTTGTCCAGTTCCACAATTCTCTCAGGTACTTTATGCAACCAGAGCGCATCTGTTACACTTCCTCAGTCCCTTCAATCTTGGGTACATTTATGCAACCAGAACGGATCTGTTACACTTCCTCTGTACCCTCAACCTTCGGTACTTTATGCAACCAGAACGAATCTGTTACACTTCTTCAGCACCGTCAGTCCGAGGTGACTTTTATGCAACCAGAGTACAGTCTGTTACACTTCCTCAGCACCCAAGTCTGCCACAACATAAACAACCAGAGTCCATTTCAATCTAAGAGACTATATGTAATCAGAGTTATTCTATTACATTTCTTCAGTCCCCACAAAAACATTTCAAAAATTATCCATTTTATCAAAGCAATATAATGACTAATCTAAGAGACTATATGTAATCAGAGTTTATTCTATTACATTTCTTCAGTCCCCATAAAAACATTTTAAAATTTATCCATTGTTAAACTTTTCTTTATAATTACTAGAGCACGTTTATCAAAGCAATATTTTGACCAAATTATTCAACATTCAAACTTGCTAACACGCTCATGTTGTACGGTTTCTCCGCACAACAAATCGGTCAATAAGCATTATAATACAAATGGATATTTTTGTATCAATCAGTTCGTTCAAGATTCATCTTCGCGTCACTGCCGCAAATCACATTTGTGTCAATTTTTATATAAACTTGCTTCTACCGCAAGCATCTATTATAATATTTATCTTATCAACATTGGCTACTAAGGTGGTAACGTACACTACACATGCATGAATTCTATAAATCCGTAAACTGAAATCAAATCATAACAAAGAACGCCTTGCTACATGTAAAGGGTTTTTTCATCAATATCTGCCAATAACCTCTTTTACCAAACCGTAATGTACACTACACAAGAGTGCAAAAAGCACATTTATCTCTTTTAATTCCACAACGGTGTTGTCGCTGAGTTATCAATAAAAAAAATGTCGTTAAAATGTCCTGCATATCAGTATATCACATCATCTCTCTCTATTGCAGAAGAATATCTAATAAAATAAATCAATTCCTTTATAGAACTCTACTTTTCAATATTTCCTTTCACCCAACATAATAATAAACATTTACATGTCTTCATTGTTGGCGTTACCTGACACTAGATCTAAGTTTTCGCTATCTGTACCAAAAATTTACAAATTACAGTGATTTTTCTTTTATATTACCACTATAATTGAGACATGAAAATTAATCTTTCATTTATAAATGTTACTGTTTAAACATCTTAACAAATCCCCACATAATCTCAATTTTAAAAATCATCGTCATAAAAAATATACAAACATATTTGGTCGTTCCGTAATGAAGAACCATACCAAACTGTCCCAGATCATTTCTGCTATTTAACATCCGATACTTGAAAAAGTTTGACAATGATACAACAACACAACATCCAACCATGAAATTCTAGTAATTTATCAGTCAATGGATCTTATGTAGAGATTCTTTTCTATGCACTTAACTAATAAAATATTGTTTGTACTCACAGTAACTCAAATTCGTTTACTGCCCGAGTTACCTTCCTTAGGACCTAGCCTGCAGGTCTGCACACTCTGCGGCCAGGGTGCACTCGCTGTCGTCAGACTTGCTGCTGCATCATGACGTCATGTAAAATTGACGAACACACTTCTTCGGCTTTATTTTTTTTTTGTCCATTATGCGCGTGTAAAGAACTGTACCACTTCTGATATCAGCTAACACTGATAGAGTTAAATAAAAGAGTTATCAATCACTTCAAATTACTTATTATTACGAATTGTTCATACAAATTAAATTAATATTCTTATCATTATGAGATAAACGTTAGCACTCGCAAAGAACGTTAATCAAGAGTTCAACGAAAGATTGTCAATCACATTGTCACATAAAATAATTCTAATAGGAATATAGTTCTATGACTTATTATCCAAATACACAACGAAATATTTATAGTAATTAGGTAATTAGTACAAATCAATCTAGGATGTCCACACGAGTTGAATATTATAACTGAACTGAATGTTAACTGGCGTCTCTACCGTTACAATCATCGACGTACAAAAACTTTTATTTACGACCATGTGAACTACTCAAAGGTCCATAAATTAGCTCCAAATCACAAGGTCTGTTGACGTAATTATTGACACACAACCCTTGTTCCAAAAAATAGGTGCTTGATAACAGTTGAAATATGAAGATTGCTAACAAAAAGTTCAAACAAACTTACTATTTATATTAGAAGTAGCTTAATAATAAAAAAAACACGCATTAAATATGACGAATGGTGTTTTGTACTCACAAAGGGCTTTGTAACCTGAGATGTTTGCTCTAAATTCAATTCAATGCGCATTTATTTGGGTTTTTAGCCTCGATATACACGATACGACAAACAACACACTTACACGAATGTAAGTGCCATGTTAAGTTGGTGGATGTAAACAAAACAAGTGATTAGCATACCCACGGAAAGCTACTGCGTTGTGTGAATTCTATTTTGGGATAGTATCATAATGGCCGTTCTAATATAGCAATGGAAAATTACCATTAAAAGCTATGAAAAGAAGTAAATATTTTATTTCGTTTAATATATTATATGTTGGTTCAGTTGAAATAGAACTCGTTCATGATAAAATTTACACAAATTAATTATTATTCTCCATTTCTTTCTTAGCATTTCAAGTTCTATTGGAAAAGCATTTATATTAGAATTAAATCCGAATTTGTGATGCAATCGCAGGCACTACAAATACATTAAATCGGAAACGTCGTATAAACGTCGCTCGTATTTAAATTAAACCGTCCGTATAAAATGTAGTCGATGTAGAACAATCAATTTTGTTTTGTCGTACAAAAATAATAGTCGGTTCGTCGCCGCAGTCCCCTGTGACATCTATGGAGGCCGCATCGTGTGTCAGAATGCCGATAGACATCAGTTCCCGTCGCAACCTAATGCTAAAGTGATTTTTATTACATTCGATTCGGTTGCTTTGTTCATATTCCCGGCCCTTCTGTGCCAATAACTCTTGTAAGGTATCGCTGTGGAAAAACGTATTAGATGTTTGGGAATTCGATGGAATTGGATTTTGTGTGACGTACCAGTAGCTGCTGCGGCTGGAAATATTACCCAGAGTATCTACTTATTTCAATATATAGGATTATTATATATTCTATCAGTTCATTACTTTAGCAATACAAAGCAATGATCTATTACCAAAATACCTAATTGTAGAATAATCCATTATACTGTGATACTACCAATATTCTAAACGTACAAGTTTGGGAAAATGGATGATTAAATGTTTGTTTGGATGTTTATTAATGATTCAACAAAATACTGCTAAACAAATTTTAATGAAATTTGGTACACGTAGAATGAATCCTGGAATAACTCATAGGATATTTTTTATTCCGAAATTTTTATGGAATTAGAACCACGAGGCGCGCACAGTTACTACAATATAAATAGGTACGAAGTCTAATTTAATTTCAGCTCAATATATTACATAACATATTTACTGAAACCATATTTCAACCATACATACAACTAAAACACTATAAATCCAGAAACCGCTTTAACTGAGCATTATTTTACTTACCCTTTTCCAATTTCCTTTCCAACAGAAACTTACGAGCCACTCGTGTCATACGTATAGACGAGGCAAATTCGCCGCTGCTGAATAAAGCTTTTTGTTGTACAGTAGCTGTCTAAAAAGTCCCATATGTCTACTTGCAGATGTAGATGCACGTGTGTAAAAGCCATAAGGCACGCAAGCACACTGCGTCCACTTTGATAAGGTTTCTGTCGCGAAAGTACACTCGCCACTCCTTATGGTGCCCCGGCACGCGACCACATTCACATGCCTGGATGCACATGACTTCAGCATGACACAATCATGATTTAAACCAACAAAGACCCATTACGTACGTAACAAACAGTTTTAATGAGATATCTCTCCCAAAGTACAATGCTGAAAATACCATTTAGATCTATCGTCACGCATAAAGTAAATGTCTGGGGCATAGTTTGAATGGCGTGTCTGAAAGTGGCAGCTGAACATAAAGGAATGGAGAATGGTGTATCTCGAGATAGGCACTCTGTGCAGGCTTGTAATTTTAGATATCGAGCCTCTCCCCTCGCCCGCCGAATCCCCCGGCTCACCCGGCCTCGACGGTGGATTAGAATGAAAATACAACGCTTTATTATCTTCCCTTTGACCGTATGTCTTACCTTCGCCGATCCACTGTTTCCCTTCTCTCTCCGCCTGTCGGGCAAAGGTGAATTGTTGATTTTTTGTAATCTACCTGTCTTTCGCATCCAATTATCCTTATTTTCTTTTGAAAAATGTGAACGTATTCTAACATATTATGAGCGCGGAAACCGCGGCAAGATTTATCCGCGGTGTTTGCATCGAGTTAGAGAATTGAAAAGCGAACTATGCATTTTTCAGCGCTCGGGGTAGTGTCGCGCGGAATTTTTATAAGAAACACGTTTTTACCGACAGGAGATCGTGCTAGCGGCGACATTTATCTCTGGCGCTGCGCGGGTGTCTCTTTGTAAAGCGTTTGCGGATGAAAGGTTTTCCTCCTTTTTATTATTTCACATGTAATTTATGGCACTTCTTATAGCTTCTGTGGATGAGGAGTTCTCTGACTCGTAAGCGAATAATTTTGTTTTTAAAGTTGTTTTTTCATCTCCTTTTCAGGTCATATTTGTTTGAAACGTCTTCCAAATTATTACTGAACTCGCTGTTTGTGGGTTAACTTTACGTAAGCCAGATAGCGGTTTTATTTTGCTCTTTCCTATGTGGTATATCTCTGCGATTTTATGCAAGCGAAGAGCGGAGATCAAAGGGCCTTATGCATTATATTAAAGTTTTATTCGACGCCGCGCGCCGCCCAGGCTGGCAATTTCCTTTTCAATTACGCCTACTTGAAATAAAAAATACAATTTTTATTTGGACCGTGGTAATTAAAAGGGATTCTGTAATGAAAAGGTATACCGTCAGTTCCGGCTCCTCTCAATTTCGCTTCTGTTTGTTTCAGAGCCACGCCTCCGGGTGCAAAGGTTCTCGTGGAGGGAGCGCCACTAACATCCCCAAATCACATATCGATCACAATGGAATCAGATACATGTTTACTTAACATTTTATTGATATTGGAAACTTTTGTTCTCGTAATTATTTACGAACAATGCGCCTAATTAGTTGATTGAAATTTGATATTAAGTATAAAAGTAATGCAAATGTAATAGAATAAAGGTTTTTATAATTGAAGCAGGCTTTATCCAAGTTGTGATTAGACTAGAAAATGTCTTTCTATGTAGTTAGAAATGTTATTTCTTTTATGCAAGGTATAAAAAAATAGATTTTGTTTATTCGCAAGATCCGGCTTATACTAAAAAAGGTAGATCAATGATTCGATAGGTATACATAGAACAATTTACGTTGAGTACTACATAACCGGTAGTCAATTGAAAAATCATTCGACATATGATGTCATAGGTATGTCAATTGAAAAATCATTCGACATACATTTCAAAAATAGAACTTGTGCGCTCGACACAAGTGGAGCTGCGGATGTGCGCCAGATTGCACCGTCTCTGGAGGCCAATTCTCGCGTTTGCGATATTTTATCGAATTTGATAATATATCAAACTTCTTTTATCGAACAAAATTATCACAAAAACCTCCAAAATGGTATTCTCGAACCTATTCGACATAAAACTCGATATTATATCGAAAACTAGGGCTTCTCTAATTGAAAACACGTTCCTTTTTCTCGATTATACTTAACTACAATCTAGAAATTTATGTTTTACTTGTTTCATTAAATATTTTATGTAAAACCATTGTTTTAATAGTGAATTTATGTAAAAATAGTTATACTATACTTTATTTTATGTAACTTAATAAGCTCCAATGCAAATTTATAAAATGCAAAGAAAATGAAATATTTTAGAGTTGATGGAGAGAACGGAACGCGAGGATACTTGTCATTGTTTGTTTATTGTGTGTGTGAGGTTATGTGATATTTGTTATCGGAGTATCAATTATATTCTTATGTATGATATTGTTTCTTTACGAAATTGAATTGAGAAACAAATAAGGTATGGTACTCGAGGCAGAAAAAAGCAAAGTATGTATCTATCCAAACCTCTATATTAGGCTTCAATAAAATAATTTTATGTAAATAAACAACGATTTCCAATAAATGTAAATACAAAATCGTCAGCATTCATATTTTACTAAACCATAGCTGTATAAAAATACAAAGTGTCTTGTAAAGTACGAATATTATGTTATTCAATAGCTTTAAAGCAACAAATATCACACACGATATGGTTTTCGGCCACGCTCGACCACTCGATGCGTATCGAGGGCTGACGCTGGATAAATGTCACATTTGAAATCTCGAGAATACGCAATTTCGATATTTATCGATATCCGCCATGTTTTTTCGATAAATGTCGAAATTGATATTATATCGCAGACCCCAGAATTGCCTCCCTGATCGGCTTCCGGTACCCCGGGAAACGATGTTTGCTAACTAACAAGTCTTGTATCGAATGTGAAGGCGTTGTATGCAGAATGTATTTTATTTCGTAATTAAACTCAACTAATTTCGTTTCCAATAAAAGTCGCTTAGCGCATCACTCGAAAAGAACTCGAACTCGGAAGAAAATGTTTTACACCACTGAGATTTTTTCTGAATAGTATCTACCTATTATTACTGACTAGCTTTTTCACGAGATGAAAGGTACCCTATGCCCTTCTCCGTACTTCTAACTATGTGTATGCAAAGTTTCAGGAAGATTGGTTCAGTGGATGAAGCGTGAAGAGGTAACAAACAAATAAACAAACAAACACACTCCACTTTCGCATTTATAATATTAATTAGGATGTGTAATTAAAAAAAAAGAACTGAGTTACTCATTTGCTCTGTGGAGAGACTTCAAGGACTTTAGTAGAGTTATTAAGCGAATTGACCAACACAATATTTGATTGAGCATTTGGACTCGATTGCAAACTACATTGTAATATTACCATCGTTGCTTCAATATTATTTAGAAGCTTTAAATAGTTTTTTTATTTTTATTGCATAGACTTAAAATCTTTATAAGAGACATATTTATATATTAACTGCGATTGGAATTCTTAATGCTTTACTAAGTCCGATAACTGAGCTATAAAACAACACATTCTTTCTCTATATTAAATTAATTAAATATTATTCATGACTTTAGCACAGTCTAAGTTAACATTATCTAAGTTCAAATTATATTGGCGTTGATACAGGTAGCGGGATATAACTTGGTTAAACAGACGCACGGTAGGAACAACGCAAAGTTAGGTAGAGTATTAAAATATTCAAAGGGTTCGTGAAGTTACGTTTATACTATAAACAATTATATGTTTGTGTTTAGTTAAAACCCTTAAATAGAATAAGGTCAAATCACACAGATTGAGCTCGCTCCAACAAAGTTATTTTGTAGGTAGATATGTATCTATCTAATATATTTTATATATCTAATATATGTATCTTATAGCATTCTGAAAAATATATTTTCCCAATATATATTAGATAGATACATATAGCATTCTGAAAAATATATTTTCCCAACTTTTTCTTTTTGAAAATCAAACCCATGGCCTACAGAATAGCCCGATTCTGTTGACTTTAAAAAATTGTAACTAATAAAAAAATGAACATTGAATACATATTTAGACTGATTTAAACAGTATGTACATACATAGTATCTATATGGATAATAACCATAAATTATATAATTTAAAATATTTTTATGAACTAAAATATCGATTTTACGTTCAAAATATCCATTGAGTTGCAGGATTTTGTCGTGTTAATATGATATTTATATACAGCATACAAGGTTCGTAATAGCTTCCTGCCGTAAGGGTGATCACACTGCACATATTAAAATTTATTATACAACCTGTAACTACACAAATTATGTCTTCCTTAAAAACCTATATTTTATACGCCTGTTGTTTTTGAGACCACAGGAGCTTGGGGTACTGAAATAAGCATTAAATTTACTATCGATTTCACAAATAAGTACTTTCATAAGTTACTATTTATGTACAAATAAGTATTATACGAGTTATTACGATCATTAATTACATATAAATCTGGGAATAAATGCTTTAATCTCGCGGAATCAATCTCATAAGTATGTACGGTGAGTTTAAGATGCCTTAGGAGACTTTTACACTGTACTACTTTTGACCTATCGACTTTTTTTGTTAGTATCATGCTTGTTTAATTTGTGCTCAAGGATAATTAACGTGCAAACTTAGCACATGTTTTTAAAAACAATTTTTCACAAGCTGATCATACAGTAAATATTTAACTCTTTTACTTTTTAAAGTAAGGGTGTAATTAAATGTATAGTTAAAGTTAATCGAATCGTCAAAGACGCCAGAGAAGTAAGCGATTGTCCGCAATCTGCATAATGTATGGTAACCCTAGTCAGCGGGCAGACGCGTTGCTCTCTGGCCTCTTTGCCGGGGTTACCAACTGAGGAGATTAAAGCAGGTATACATCCAACTTTATGCGGAGGGAACTTCCAACATTAAAATTTATGTTTGAACGAAAAACGAGAAGAACCTCTTGTAAATCTCTATAATGAGTAATGATGCGACTCGATAAACCGATTAGGAAAGCAGTGTATTGTATTGTATTCATATTTAATAATTAATAATTAATAATTAAGTTAAAATAGATTCTATTGTAATCCCTGTTAAATTTCAATGAATGGTTTCATTCAAGCTGGGCCTATAATAAAATTCTAATAAATTATTTATCTAATCATACCTGTTTTATAAAATAACTAGCTGTTGCCCACGGCTTCGCCCGCGTGACTTTGGCTTAGATGAAAAGTCTTTTTGTGTTCCAAACTGTTTCCTGTGTTCCAATCTTCGATTTTTATACGTCTACAGAAAATGCTCATCAGATTAACCAAGTTTTGCTAAGGCGCCATTTCCGTATATGTTATAGTGTAGCTGGTCTCTTGGAGCTTTTTATCAGATGTTCCAGATCTTCAATTTTTATACGTCAGCAGAAAATGCTCATCAGGTTGAACGATTTTTGCTAAGGAGCCATTTCCATATATGTTATAGTGTAGCTGGTCTCTTGGAGCTTTTCATCAGATGTTCCAGATCTTCAATTTTTATACGTTAGCAGAAAATGCTCATCAGGTTGAACGATTTTTGTTAAGGCACCATTTCCATATTACTTATAGTTTAGCTGTTCTGTTATGGTTCTTCATCAGGTGTTCCAGTTTTCAAAATGAATTATAGCCTATATGTTGCCCAGGCTTAATAGCTATACAACAAAAAAAGTTTCATTCAAATCCGTCCAGTAGTTTTTGTGTGAAACGCGTACATACATACAGACAGACAAGAAATTCCAAAAAAATTTTTTTGCTTTCTATTGTTCTTTTTAGGTCTCCCTCTATCCATTTCAGTCAAAAATATTAAATGTACAGACAAAATATTTTTACTGTTTTATTATATGTATAGATATTGGTAGAATTTGGTTCAAAAAATTATTTCAATCGCAATAATTCGAGTCGTGCTCGCATTGTCACATTAGCTGCTAATTCCGAAATACAATGAAACACTCGGTAGGATCTTGAATTTTATGAAGAGATAATGTCCTCGAGAAACCAGCGACCCTCTTGAAATATTCTAAGAAATTTGCGATTCAAATGCGCAAAGCCGTTTAAAACGCCTAACAAATTAAAGGCGGACTCGTTAAAGCAATAATTACTGATTATATTATGAAATAATACTTCCATTTGTGACGTGAGAAATGGTCACTATTAGCGGCCCTTTTATAATGATACCTACGCTTTTTCATTATTCTGAGTTGGAGTGTCTACAAAAATTCAGCCTAAAAGGTTTAAGGATTAAAAAGTATGGCTCGCAAAGAGGGATATAAGAGAGTAGTTCAGATGTGGTAGGAAAGTACATTCGTGTTTTAATATTTTACTGTGAGCTCGCTGAATCGTCGACAGCGCAAACAAAGCAGCCACCTTAATAACCGTGTCGTGGTAAAACTGCGCGGACTGAAAGCTCTTATAATCCGACCTCCACAGTTCGCTCGCGAAAGAGGAAGCGACTGGAGCGTTTTAAAAACTCGTTCTGTGTAGATTAGCACCGATGAAGTCGACTTGTCATCTAAGTCTCAGATATATTTAAGTCTCCGAAAGTCTGCAGGGAAGAAAAATAAACAGGCGAAAGATTTAATCTGTCTTGTCTGTTTAAATAGAAGTCGCAAAGGACGGCGTCTTATCGGCGCGTACCTATTTGCCGAGCCGCAGTCGCCCGCACCACACCACGCCGCCGCCGCACCGCCGCCGTAACTTCCCTTGTTTGCAAACTCGGATTGGATCTGCGTTCTACTTTCTTCAGGACATTCACAATCTAGTTTTATGACTTTAAAATGTTGGCGATGCTGACCTGGCTAAACGATCACGACTTTTAATCTCGATTTTCAGTCGACAAATGCATTGCAATCTATCACTTTTTTCCTTGCAGTGTTTATGTTTTTGTCGGTTCTTTATGTCTATTTAGTAGGACAGAGAGACGGATCGGCGAGATCGGCAGGCGGGGCGATGTCGGCGACATCACAGTGGGAGTCCGCCGACACAATAGGCTTCAAAAGACGTCACCACGTGCTGGCGGACGAACGATGAATGCTTAAATGACTTTGACCAATTGATTTTAACACCGCATTGTACCCTTCAGAGACGCGCTGTCGTGGTTTTGTTGTGTTTACTATCAATGTAAGAACAACTGACATCGGTATTTCGACTTTCTTCACCATGTATGAGAAAGTACGCACATTTAAAAAGTCATTGTTAGTTAAGTTTGTTACTTAAATTAAGTTCGTAGGCACAGTCTTCATCAGTCAAGTATTAGGTACGTACGTATATGCTGGGCAGATGAAAATGAAGATTCTAAAATTATTTCTGATTTCTTGGTTGTTTTTATTCTCTCCTAGACCAGCAAAAACTTGTTTATTTATGTAATTTAAATTGCTGGCCTGTGTTTAACCTTAGCGTTTCTCCAAAGATTTATTTGAATACCGAAAGGAATGATGTAAACAGTGAAGCATAAACAAACGCACTTGTAAACATTTTATGTTGGGGAACAAGTGCAGGCGCAGCGGGGGAGGAGACGCCGACGAGGGGGTGAGGGGAAGGGGGGGACACACCCTGACGAGCCTTTGTTTAGAACATAAAATTATACGAGAGTAATAAATTGTATGTTTACTCGATAAATGAGCGTCCGTCCATCTCGGATCGATCGGACGTGTGACTTTTACTGCGGTTATTAACTTCAGATTGTCGAGGCTAGGGAACTTGAGACAGGATCAACACTATTTCCACTCTATATTCCCTACGCAGGATGAAATTATAGTAGATTTTACAACAAGTGCACAAAACGAATCATTTTTATCCGAGACTTTTAGCATTTAAAACTGATAGTAATGTCGAGGATAAAAATCGTTTTGTGGACGAGTTATAAACTCTGCTTTTCACTTCGATTGCGAGGAAATAAATCAAATTGAAGAAATTAATAAACGCACGAAAAAGCATGAGCTGTTTCCCGCCGCTTTATTTTTTTAAATCTTATGACATTGATAGGCTTGGGCTGCAGACCTATACAGCCTACTATTAAATTAATTTTGTAATAATATTCTTAAATTAATTAAATAACATACCGTACTTGAAATTAAATTTTAATATCTTTTATGTTTCAAAAAACACACAAGGCAAAAAAAATAAAAGTAAATATTATAAAATAACAAATTCTATCTATGAACTTTTTATCGTATTTGGCTGTATGGCTCATTTTCTATGTCTTAATATAGATACATTTATGAGTAGATACGTTAATGCCCTTGTGCACAAAATTCGATTTTGTGAAGCCTATATCCTGCACAAATAAGCACTTTCAGAGCATGAGAAGTGAAAAATCTATTTTATTACGCTCTATTATATGTCCCGAACGCTACCAACGTTGACGTGGATACTCTTTTATCTCTATAGGTACCTAACTAAAACATTCGATTCAAAAAAAATATGAGATTTCTTAGATTTTTGCACATGCATGTTGCGAAACTCAGAAATCCTGAGTGAAATCCTAATAATATGTATAAGAAATTGTTATCAATAAGTATCGTTCTGAAGAACATGGCTTGATAATTGGCATATAAAGGAAAACATCAGATTTCAAGAGAGTGACTAAATTTGTTCAATAAAAAATCCTAACAAAAATCTGGTCTTTATAAAAGCGAAAAAATTCAAACTATGCCGTTTACAAGGTTTACAATGGAGTTCGTTAGGACGTCAGATCGCAATCATAATGAAGCACCGCTTTGAGGATAAATCTTTTAAATAAACAAACCATTGTCAAAACACTCGACTCGACAAAGTTTAAAGGAGAAATGTCAACTCTTTTCTGAGATAATTCCCATTATCTGGTTTACCTGAGGACAGTTTTGGGTAACAATGGGACGCCGGCAGATGTCTTCGCAAAACAAACTTTACAACGGATCTAAATCATCGCAGGAATAAAAAAAGAGCCAAGTGCGAGTCGGACATGCGCATCGAAGGTTCTGATGAAAAAATAAAAATTGTGATGTAACTTCCAGGTCAATGGGAATTACTACCAGGTTTTTATATCTTTACGAGTGTCTAAATATGCGACTTAATCAACCGTTAAGAAGTCTGATTTTATTCAGTTGGAACTGTGAAAAAAGGAATTCTAATCCTTTGTATTTGATATCAATTTCAACTTTGCACGTTTCTGAGGAAACGGTCTTAATGGACACACGGACCTAGGAAGTACAGGATTCTGTATTTCTTTTTGAAGTACATAACCCTAAAAAATTGGATTAATTATACCGCATAGACGGCACTCGACAATAAATCGTCATCATTGACGTGAACCGCGGTACAAATGTTAATGCCGACATTATGTCGCACAACAATGATGCATTGTCAAGAATTCGGGAACCGCATAGTGGATGACACAAAACTTTCAATGTTTGTATTTTTTCAAGCGCGTTACGCACACAAAGACAGACTAAATTTTATAATAAGGAACGTCCCTTTCGTTTTTGCACAATACAGATAGGCTTTATCGTGTTGTCACATCATTTACAAAAGTAGGTACGTCAGGTAAGACGAGTGCGGTATAATCTTTTTTAGGTAGAATAGTACAAAGTAGTAGTTTCTTGAATACTCACGCTCTAAACACACATATAGCAGATTTCGTATTTTATTATTATTATTCTAAATTAAATACACGCTAACATGCTGTTTATCAACAAAGAGGCTATCCTAACTCTGGACGCTGCTGTGCGAAAAAGACTCCGTGTACTCAAATTAAACCAATCTCGCAGATTCTTTAGCCAAGAGGATTTTCTTCGTCCTGGTTTATGTTCGCCCTGGATTTTCATTGCATTAACGTAGAGCGCTGCAACGATTCAAAAAGTCATTAATTGCAGATAATTTACCATTTATGACGAAAGTTTTCAAATATTTACTGCTCATTAATATTTCTCTAGAATAATAAATGGATCATTAAAATCGATAAAGCTTCGCTCGGTCCCCGCGGACGGTTTGCGAGTATACCTGGCGGAGGTCGGGTGCTCGAGCGGATTACTCCCCGGCCTTCAGTCGTCTTTATCCTTTAAAGGAACCGATATTGTTGCTTATGCACGGCCGCTTGGCGAGCCCAGCTTCTTTCCTAAGAAGGATTCCGGAATATTTGATTAGGGAACCTCCTTATCTGCCTTTCACGAGCTATTAACATTCTCAACGGTCGGCCGGACGCGGTCCTTAGAAATATATTGTGTGTGACCACTATTTGTTGATTGTATTGAAATTTTATGTCGCTTTTAAATGACGCAAATATTAGTTGTTATTTTTGTGTGAAGATTCTGAAGGCCTCAATGCACGTGTGCAAAACTTTGTTATTATAAGAAGACGTAACGGAGAGGGTAAACAATATGAAAAAAATATATTTTTGTGCTCAAAATGTTTACTTCTCGTCTCGATATCGACCCACGCTCATCCCTGTATATCCCGCCGTAACATTACAGGTTGCCCAAAGTTATGATCGTCTTATTAGTTGAACTAGAGCTCACAGATGGTGACATCTAATAAGACGATGTAAACCTCGTAAAGATAACTACGTATGGTACTTATATGCTTTTGAGTTGCACAATGCGCATATTTATAAAAATACGCTCACAGTCACACATAGAAACACAAAAACGTCTCTTTCATACAGCTTATCGCTAGACACAAAAGGATTTATCTAGTTAATTCGAGTGTATTATTTACGATTCGTTTCGGCTCTTTACCAGCGGAACGATAATATCGAGTTTCAATACGTTTAATATTGTCTCGGATCATATTACTATTATGTAGAGGATAATTGTAAGACTTATGGAAGTGTGGGCGGGAGATAATTATAGCATCGTGTGAACTGACTGAATAAAGTGAAGAACTTATAGGTAGTATCGCTAATTTTAGTTCATCTAATCCCTATTATAATAATGAAATGGTCTGAAAGGACTGCGTGGGGTATTCGTAAATTGGAATGCAAACAACAGAAATCGTCTACAACTAACTGTTATTTGAAAGGTCGCTTAATCACTCAAGGGCACGGAGACAGTTCAAACACAAATATTAATTAATGCGGCGATTCCGGCCAACCTAATTCGAGAAGTTCCCCGGAACTGAATAAACAATTAAAGTAGAGAAGTGTTGACGGTTTGATTACCGGCCCGGGTCCGAGCCGAAGGAATCCTCTCAATATTAATTAAGAAACTAATGAGATACCTAAGGTTTTCAGGGGACCTACCTAAATATACGGTTCTGAGAAACAATTTGATACATTTACTATTTCTGTTGAAGAAGTTTTCGACACTAATCCATTTCAAGAAACAGCAACTGAATAACAAGAATAAAAAATATCTACGCTATTTTTAGAAAATATGCCTCCTTTGAATGAACTTTGATATATCTAATCTAACAGAACTTCAAATTATATCTTTGTAGCAGTAGGAGGGATTTTTTAATTTTATTTTTTTCCTTCTACCTACTGGAGGATTATTCGTACCTACTGGAGGATCCCGGCGACTCGGCCCGACCCTCACTCGACCCGCGGGCCGAGTCGCCGGGATCCTCCAGTAGGTACGAATGTGGTAAAATTTACATTAAAAAAATAATTACTGTAAAGATGATATAAATTTTCAATTACAGGAGCCCATTACCTCTGGATCAAGTTATGCCCGACATGTATTCCAATTATGTATGTGTATCACAAATGTCAAAAAGGGCATGGCTACCTACGTAGCATTTCAAACAGGGCCAACCGTGTATCTGACGAACCGTGCAAAATGATAATTAAGAGAATCCGCTCAGTCATCATTAATGCGATAGCCGGCCATGTAAATTATAACGGTGTTTATAACAATGGCCCACACTCGATTTTCATTAAAATGTAATATTACTAAATGCAAGCGCGAATTGCTACCGGATTCGAGGAATATTTGACGAAATGTCGGTGACACTTGCAAAATGTACAATGTCAGTGAGGGCCGTGTCTTTGAAAAACCTTTTCAAGTCCCTTAGAGAATGTAAAGTTGAGGCGGCATGTTGATGACTAGCGGTTACAAAACACAAGTGTACAGAAGCTCTTACATGAGCATTTTTCTAGTTATAATATTATAAACGTGAAGGTTTGTGAGAATGGATGTTTGTTTGTTTGAATTTTTGTTACTCTTTCATGTAAAACCTACTGGACGGATTTCGGTGAATTTGGTATACGGATCGAATGAAAACTGAAACAACATTGCGTATATTTTATTTCAAAATTAATGTGGATTCTCAGCAGTTAAAGAGTAGTTTCTCAGTTTTTGTATAGAATGTTTACAATAATAATTGTTTGGTGGTATTATATAAAATACCCTCTAATTTTTAAAATCAGTATTTCTAAAAGTGCTTTTCGCAAAATAACAGCACCATGATGTATAAGTACAGCAAGGAACTTCAAATTGAGACTATCTGAATGCTCTGCTGATAAAGAGTATATATGTATGTACATATATGTACCTATGTCAAAATTCTGTGGATGATCGGTTGACGGTGACGATTGTTTCCAAATTATCGGACGCCATGGATAAGAAACTTTAGTAACAATCCACATATTCTGTAGTATCTTTATTTTGCGCTGTGATGCGGTGTGTAGGAGGGCGCTTCATGCATTGAGCGCTACTGGGGTAATGAACGGGCACTCTGAGTGTAGCCGGCTGCTGCAGCTCATCCGACGCTGAACCGCTCACTATTCAGTACTAATTGTGCAGAATGAACGATACGGTAATTATTGATGTTCTTTCGATATTTACCTATCTAAAAGTAGACCAGACGCGCATCTATTTAGAAGTATCTATATTTTCTTATTAGAATTTTCAAGCTTTCAAAGGTGAGGAACCTGGGTGCATCTTGTGTTGTTATTTTGACAATATAATTATACTAAATATACTAGATGCACCTACTTATAATATTTTGGGTAAAATAGTTACACTATTACTTACATTTCAGAATCAATTTCTGATCCTGTAGGATCATAGACAGATTTTAGATATCGATTGACTCGACTTCGCTAAGCCGGACGGATTCTGATAAGAGCTTATTGGTATGCAAAGTTATGGTTAGAATAATGACAAGGGACTACTCTACTACTCATAGAAATTACATACACTTTTGATGAGTCAAAATAGATACACTTTTTGGCACTGTGTGAAAACATTACATATATCGACACAAGTTCTACATTAAAGTTTATTATTCTTATATTACCTCAAAGGATAAGAAGAATTACCTTATAGGATTACTTTGTTGTCCAACTCGCTCTTGTCTGGTTTAAAATATGATATGACAACTTCCATTTTAAATATAAAATTTTTTTTGGGTCACTGCAATAATTTTTTCCTCGTTGTTTTTACGTGCCTAAACTAGGATCTACCCTCTAACTTTATTTCTAAGAATATGTATTGCTCATAGTTAAGTGAACTGTATTGTTTTTTTATGAGTGAAATAAACATTCTTTAAACCGAAAGAAATAGAAGTCAAAACAAAGGCACTAACGAAATAGACAACAATAACCCTTTACTCTCGTCTCTTCACAGTCCGTATCACAGTCTATTTGTTTTCACCTTATTTTTTATTAGATGGTGGTGCAGTCGAAAGGAGTGCAGTACGAATATGACACTAAGGTCGTAGGGCGGCTAGTGGCTCTGGAGTGTCATTCTGCTAACACATTGTCTAGAGTCGTCGTCATTGTCTGCAGAGGCTCTCTCGTTACACCGGCGTTCAACTTTTTATTTACGCCCAAGTGCACTCAGCCGTCGCGACAAGAGCTGAATTAAGGCTCTTCCTTGATATGGGATCATTCAACCCGAGAATATCGAATTACTCAGCGCACTGGGCGCTTTGTCGCCATTTGCACGTGATATTTTCCTTTGTGAAAGCCGCGATGTATTGCGAACTGTTATTATTTACAGTTGATGTACTTAATTATTTTCTTTTCTGATTTACTGTTGCGTCTATTACTGGGCGCATATTACAAATTTATTGTTCACCTAGCATTAAGCTTTTACTTTCTTAAATAAAGCAACTATGCATGGTTTTCAGATCAAAGCTGTGTTACTTAAATGAGTAAGTTCGTGTTCTGGCCGGAATTATCTAAATAATCTTGAACAGTCTTAATCTTCGGGGAATAGGGGTCTCTTTGAATTGCAGCTGCTAATTGATTCGTGGTAAGAATTGGGTCGCATTTCTCGTAAATTTGTGGAGTAGTTAGTCACTGTGGTTTACGTTGCAAGAATTTTAATTTTTCGTTCAGTCTGTTAGTTTTACAGCTTTGTTGTGAATTTATTTAAATTTCTCTCTTTTTTTTATTGAGTGTCTTATAACTAGATAACATTAGTGTCAAATTTTTCTCAAGTCGCCTAAAAGCATCTGACATGACTTGACAACTACCTACCGCTATCTACAGTTGTTGTATAGTAAATACTAATATAAATAGTCAGCTAGTGTGCAGGTTTCTACACTATGTTTTCCTTCACCGGAAGCAAGTATTGATTTATGAATCTGTAAATTTGAATGGAGCCCTTACAACCACAGGCATTTCATCTGTTGAATTTCAAACTTTACAAGCAATATTTTTTTATTCTATTTCCTTTTACGAAAACTACGAAAATTTTATAAATTGTTAAAACAAGACAAGACAAGACAATAAAAAAACACAGATTTCTAAGATCAAACAAAACATACCTTGTTGAGTCTAACAAACATCTTGTTGAGTCTTCAGCTTTATTTTATATAGATACTCGTATTGCTAAACAAAGTCGATTTTAGTCAATGTTTAATCATTTAACTGTATCATTTTATAGGATACATTCAAAATACAATAACTTTTGGCTATTTACCCAAGTTATTGTATTTTGTACGTGCAACGATGAATAAATATTTTCACGCAGCATTTTAAACATAAATATTTCAGTGCCACCTCAATGAAAATACAGGCTCATGCACAATTTAAAACACCGGCAGTTAACGAATATTTGGGTCATCATTAAGTTGATTGACACGCTTTGGATGCGTGTTGTAATAAATATTAAATAATGCTCGGAGGGGAGTGAACAGAACAACCCAAAAATAGTACGATAATTAAGTATTGACAGTGATGTGTAATATAATATTCAGTATAAGTAAATAACTTTACATTATACAATGTACCCATTTTGAAACTGAAACTTTCCAATAGCGGTAGGTTGGGACATCAATGTTTTAATAGACAGTTATATATGTTCTAACACTTTCATACTCTTCATCATCACAAAACTATTTCTTAGCAGAATCCAGATCTGGATTTAATATTTATTGTATTAAATTTGAGATTTTTAAATTTTATTTTATAAGGTTTTCTTCGCTCAAGTATTTTATTTACGATATTGGAATGTTTAAATTATGATTTCTACGTGAACAGGCCCGGTGAATAGTGTACTTATTAGGCGACCGGCAACGGAAATTGAATCTGTAGCTACGCACTTTCCGCCGGCCGCCGCGCATCCGTCCCCCCGCCCCCCCTGGCCTCACCGCACCCTCTCCCGCCCGCCTAATATCATTTACCTTTTATTGCCAATTCCAGGTAAGTATTCTTCTAAATAAAATTATTTTTATTTAATTTTATTATGTTAGTATATACCTGAGAAGTATAATAAACGTTGACTGTTTATGTTAACATGCGACTATACAGTTTCAACAATTACACTTAGTGCAAAGGGAGATTTTAAAATAATTGATAGAAATAAACCCATTGCTTATCTAAAAAAATCATAGATATACAAGGATTTTTAAATGGTTTTTACTGGATACCAAAAACGATAGAGGTTAATAGTTTATTTAAAAGTCTGGGACCTAATTTCTACTAAGTTTTCCCCAAAATGACGTAAAGTAATTTAATTTGGAGCGTGAGCCCATATAATAATAAAAGTCTTCTCAGGGTCGTTGTATATAATTTTATTAGTAAACATAAGACCTAAAACAATTATAAAGAACGGTTAGAAAACATAACAAGCACACTTCACTATAAATTTAGAATCACTTCCGAAAGAACTAATAAACTTACCCTGGACGGGTCTATGTTGATTTATATATTATTAAATATATTTTAGATACATTATTTATCTTTAAAATATTAGATGATAAGTGATTTACATAATCTGAGTCAAGAATGATATCAAAATGTAGAATCGAATGTGTATGAATACAATTTAAAATTTATGACAGGTGAAATAAGTATGTATGTGCCAGCGCACGCATAAATGGATCAAAGAGGATGAACGCGTCGCCGCGTTACAAATTAACGCTGTTTAATTGGCAATTTAGAAAACAATTTGTTCGGATCGACATGAAAAATTAATTGATTAAGATCCTTCTATAATCCCTTTTGGAATGTATTGGAAACTTAATTACTGAAACTTGGCATTATTATTTTAAAAAAAGAAGCTTAGGTATGTACAAAAGGACTAAACTTTATAGATATGTAAAAGAAATTTTTCATTTCGAGGTTTTGACAAATGTTTCGTCTAATATTAATTTGACGTGCATTCTTCTTCTTCTTCTTCCTTGCCTGTTCCCTTTATTCGGGGTCGGCCCTCCTCGTTCTTAGGCGCCAGGACGTTCTGTTCTGGGTTGTCTGTGTACTGAGCTTTGCCCGTTCCATGTCTTTGGTAACGGTTGTCCACCACGTAGACACATTATAGCCAACAAAACAATAGAACTTCGGAAGTAATTCACGTGCAACATGTTATTTAAACGACGCGCGATGTGTAAACAAAAACTTTGAAGTACTAACAATTACACGTAATTTGGTAATGAGTACCTTTCAAAATAAATGCAAGCGATGAGTGCCGACGATTGTTACCAATATATCGGCATCTGGCGGTCGGAATGTTCGTGTAAATGCACGCCATTCCGCAAATTGAGATCGTACATCATTCACATTCAAATTGATATGAACAATTACATTTCAAAAGGATATTCATCTTCGTGGAAATTTTTTACTGTTATGTAGAGCTGCAGTATTGTTAATTGTAGGTACCTAATAGTTGTCTTTTTATAAGACTGCCAACAAAAGGAGTGTTATGTTTTTTAGGGTTTATAGTATGTATGAGTTTTTTATTTCATTATAATGAGAGATATTATTATATAGGCTACGTGGTGTCTAGGACTGCAGTCTCGTTAAAACTTGTATTAAAATTCGTCATCTAAATAAATAATAAATATTTTATCTACTTAAGTATATTAACGCTAAATACCTAACAGCTAAATAAAGAACACGTTACTATTCTTTAACGCAAATCAAAACGTGTAATAAAATAAATGTGAACAATATTTTCCACATTCCCAAATCCTGTTGCTTGGCTATTTCTCCTTTTGGGCTATCAATTCGGAGGCAATTTACTACTCATAAAATATTTCCGATGTCGGTTTGAGAGTGTTACTGGAAATCGACAATTTCTCGGAAGGAGAGGCAATGTGGTGTCCGTGTTACTATAGTATTCGGGCTGAAGGGAAAGTGCGGTTGAACTTGGCACCGAGCCAGCTCTCCGCCCGTCACGCCGCCGTCAAATTTATTAATTCCACCTAATTTGTGAAAGATATTTAGACTCATAATTAGCATTTTTGTCATCGAACGTATTAAGAGAAACCAATTAATTTCACCGCTTATTGCTTATGAGAAAATAATGTCATGTTTATTTTGGTTTCAGAAATAACACATATAAAGCTGTTTGTGAGTCACTTAATTCAATCGGTTTGGATTCTCAAACATTACTTACTGTTTCAAAATCGACGGAAAATGACAAACTGATAAATATGACTTAAATCTCTGATTTGAAAGCTCGTATCCAGCTGTATATTGATCCAGCTAGATACGAGCTACCTATGATAAATACCTATGTTTCTACTTATTAAAGTATTACATATTTATTTTAAAAATAGCTCTAGATTGATGACCACTCATTAGAGATTTGATATGATTCCGTGACAAAAAATAAAAGTGGACTAGGCACGTAGACGTCGTTAATAATAAACGACGTCGAATTAACTGTTATTTCGTCGGAGGACGGACTGAGTGCTGCATCAGTGTTATATTAATTGCTCCAGATCCGTTCTGTTCTGTTATTTGAATTTGAATTTCGATTTCCATGTGCTTTCATTTAAATTCAAAGCATACAGTGCGACGTGTCGGTGTTTAAACTGAATAAGTGTGTTTGTTTGTTTGTGCCATGCGGCGCGCGGGCACTGTCAACACGCCCGCCCGATACAGGCCTGTTCGATCATGCAAATTAGATGTAAATATAAATAAACAAAAATACAATTAAGGCCAAATCGACGGTAAATAGCTCATGGAATTTCCAATTTAATGAGGCGCGCTTTTGGTATACTTAAACGCTGCTTCCTTTTGAGTTGAGGAAATAAGTTATACAGAGTTAAATCTGCTTAACTTCACTTCCCAAAACATTTTTTTTTCGCAATGGTGTACCAATTCTTAATTTTGCTATAAGGCTACTCGTTAAAACTTTCATTATCTAATCATAATATTCACTATGTGTGTAATATCTCATTTTGTTTAATATAGACCATTTATAATCTTGCGATGTACCTACGTGAGAAAAGCGACTATGGTAGTCCAGTATGCAGTTACCTACCTGTATTTTCACACGACAGTTAGATAGCACTATTGCAGGTAAACATAGAGTGCAGATCCTCAGTTGATTAAAGTTGTGAGCATGGAACTGAATTGAAAATATAGTTTTCATCCACAGCAGGTATATTGTTTCAGCTGTCAAAACACACGAAAAAAATGGCGGCAGTGACGTGGCATTTCCGTCAAATCTCTACGAGTGAAGCTATAGACTATAGAAAACACATTCGTCACCGGACTTTTATTTTGAATCTATTTTTATAGAATTTGCGCGAAAAAAGAACATTTTACTAAAATTTATTAAGTTGTTGTTAAATTGGGGTACTTGAGGAATATTTTCTGACATTTTCCCTTTGAATTATTATTTTACTTGTACATTTCCAGCATAAATTAGCCAAAATGCACTTAATGAAATATTCTACCTTGGTTTACTAAATAAACAGTTTATTCTATGTACAAGTTGATTAACCTACTTAATACCGACAAGAATAACTTCCTGGTGGCATCACAAGTAGTTAGTAGGAGCAGCTTTAAAATAATCTTGAATTACATAAAGGCACACTCAACTCGGCATCAAATCCAATTACTTTGACTGTCACTCAGCCATCCCACAAATAGAGACAAGTCAAATTCGTCTACAAGAAATAGAAGTTTCCAGACTATTTTCAATTACAAGTCTATTGGTGGAACAGAGATATTAGGGTTAATGTTTAAGTGGCAAAATAACGGATTTCCAATCAGACGCGACGCACGGTGCGAAAGAGATTC
This sequence comes from Ephestia elutella, assembly GCA_018467065.1. NCBI lineage: Eukaryota > Metazoa > Arthropoda > Insecta > Lepidoptera > Pyralidae > Ephestia > Ephestia elutella. Next base: position 11,733,941 of record CM031576.1, on the reverse strand, counting down.
TAATAACATTCAAAACTCGTCCCAAGGGAGACGATGTCAGTTTAATTACTACGGGACGAATATAAGGACGGTGGAGGGACGCCTGCTCTGGCATCACAACGGATTTATTTTTCAGAACGACAAAGGGCGATTAAAAAAGTTCATAATGAAACCCGTCCAGTGGCAAAGGGTAAAATGGCCAGGGTTCGATTATCGTATGTGCCCAAAGTGTCTATTGTAATCGTGTCCCAGCTCGGTCTCGTCTATAATTAAATGGAGCAATCATTCTGAGACGTAAAACACTATGTTTAATTAAATTGCCTGCTCTTGTTTTGTTCGTTTGTTATAGCAGTTATTATTATCAGTGAAAAGAAAAGAAAAATCAACAAAATAAATATATTATCGTGAGGAGTACTAGAAACTAAACTCTTTGGCCGTATAGAGCTTAATCTTGGATTTATTCAGATAATAATAAAATAGTAAAATGATTTACCTTCCTTAACATTTGAATCAATTAAATATCCTTATCTTTGAATATAAATTTTAATCTCAATAGTGAATTATCACCATTTAATATCCAAATATCCTGTTGACTCTCCAGTATTTACCAAAACACACGACCTTTTACCTACATCATAAAGCGCATCAACAAATAAAGTAAATCCACCTAACTTTATGAAGTTCCATCCGAAACGGTTTGAAATGTAATACGGATTAAAACCATGCGAATGGGAGAGAAATTCGCAGGCATACCTGCGGATGTCAGGAGTGAAAAGGTAAATAAATCGACGCATACAAAGCTGAGTTAACTAGCTTTGCGAGCGAGTTGGACTCCTGTTCGACTCAGTTTGGCTCTTGTCAGAAAGTTATTTACTGAGCTGTTCTCTAATTATCCGCACACTGACATCTAACATGGAATTTGAGCACGTGCTTTAACATGCCACTAACAGGGAACGAGTTTTGTAAGTAATTATTAAATTGCATAGTACATCAGTCATATTGGAGTATATTACATTAATTTGTTAAAATATTATTTAATACTAGCTTTTGCCCGCGGCTTCGCCCGCGTGATTTTCCCACGGGAACAGTGCTTTTTCCCGGGATAAAAAGTAGCCTATGTGCTATTCCAGGTCATTATCTACCTCTGTACCAAATTTCATCGAAATCCGTTCAGTAGATTTTGCGTGATTGAGTAACAAACATCCTCACAAACTCACATCCAAACATTCGCATTTATAATATTAGTATGGATTTACCGTTAACCGTTTAACATTTTACCGTTATTTCAGTTCTTTCTTCTTCTACATTTAAAAGACCAAAAATAAAGTTGGAACTACTTTTCAAAATGTAATAGTTTTTATATGTAATTTAATCTGGTGTTCATGAGACAGAATCATACGCCTCGAGAGTCTTGAGTATCACTTCACTTGCATATCATGCAAAGACACCTTCGGGAATCTTCGAAGATAAGATTAACGATGCTGTTACAGTAACATTGAAGTCATCTCGTAGCATCTCGACGAGCTTTACTTTTATAGATACTATTATTATCCAATAAATCCTAACTAATATTATAAATGCGAAAGCGACTTTGTTTGTTTGTTTATGTCTTCTTCACGCTTTATCTACTGAATCAACCTTCCTGAAATTTCGCATACACATAGTAAGAAGTACTGAGAAGGACATAGGAAACCTTTCATCCCGGGAAAAAAGCATTGATCCCGTACGAAATTTACGAAGGCGAAGCCGAGGGCAAAAGCTAGTATTATACTAGTGGTTCTGTGAGAACAGTAGACCTCGCGAGCCCTTCCACGAAATAACCGATATTTTACCGTGTCCCTGGCTTAGAAGAGTGTTGAAACCAACCTACTAATGCTGTAAAGAAAGTAAAAAGTTGTTGTGAAAAGGTGTTGAAAGTAAAATTAGACTTCGGAAATGGCTTATGGACAAATGTTATTATAATGTATCGGAATTTCTTAATGACAATTAATTTTATATTATTTTTTAGTAACTTATTCAAATTTAATAACTTAGTTTTTAAATTTAAATTATATTAATTTGCATGCTAATTTATAGCTAATATGTGGAACTTAGATTATAAGACCAACTGTTATACACCATATTAAGGCAAATAAAATCATTCATTCATTCATTCATGTGGTTGGTCAATACCACTAAAAAATTGACTAAACCTGCCTTTTCCGCCTCGAAATAATATAAATAATAATAAATATATACGGACGAATCACACAGATTGAGTAAGTTCAAGACTTTACGGGATGCTAATTTAACAATACTATATTTTATAACAAATACATATATGTATAGATAAATATCCAAAACCCACGTCAATCTGAAAAAGATTATTTTCCATCTTGACCCGACCGGGGATCGAACCCGGGACCTCTGGTGTGGCCGTCTGGCGTGATGACCTAACGGTCACGGCCATGGAGGTCGTCAGTCGTCAGAAATGCATGGTTTGACCTATTGGTTATATGTATATTTATGTAATTTGCGCAACAAAATTAAAGTTCAAAACAGATAGTTCAATTTGAAATCGAATCTATTATATACATATAGGTACGTATATATTACTTTTTTTAATAGGATTCTAATCATACAATGAAGTTTTTTGATATCAGATTTATTTCAAGTGTTCAAGATAATTCCACCAAGCAAAGCAATCCACAATACAATACCAATAACCAAATAAATACTTGAGTTTTTTTTTTCAGTTTGCGTGTACCACCCTAGATCTCATCTATGCTTCTCATCAGGCAAGATAGAGTCCAAACGCACTCAGTTTAAAAAAAAATACACGCAATTCAAACAATCTCATTTTAATTTTAATCAATAAATCAAGTCACTCTTAAATGAATTTGCGAGTATTAAAAGCTTTGCTGCGCCATCTATTGATTTTTTTGTGAACTATCGTATAAGAATTTAATATATGGATTTATAGCGGTTTTATTGAATTTCACTATGTTGTTTATACAAAAAAGTTGCGTCTTAATAAGGATAACAAAAATGTCTAATGACATTTTTTATTTTTTTTTTAAATAGCAGAGATATAAAGCTTTTTTTAATTATTATCGCCATTTTATAAAATTTCGAAAAACTGGCACGACTAAAAAATTCTATAAAATTACCGAACCTGCTCACAAAATTTCATATGAATCGGTTCAGAAATGCGACCTGTAGGCGATAACATCCGGACAGACAAAAGAATTTTCGGCTAGTGGAAACTGAGACGCTTCGCTCGCTGCGCTCGCTCGGTCGATAAATAGATAAAGAGCATAAATAATATTTTGATATTTTATTATATTGAGTCTTTGAAAATCTGCTGTTATAATTGGACCTTAATTTTATATCTCACTAAAGGATCATGTATGATCACTAGTAGTGTGCGCTCTGGAACAGAAGAGTCCAAATTTTAGAATGGTGCTAACGATGTATGCCTACCGGTAAGGCGTTATACGCCGCTATTGGATTGTGTTTTCCCGTAAGAGGAAATCAGAGTAAACAACGACACTAGCTAAACATTTTTCGCGTATCTCGCTGGAGGCAGTCGCGGCGTTCCGTGTTTTTTCTGAATTTCAGTCCAGATTCAAATGCGTACGAAAACTATGACAACTACGATATTTCCCAATTCAAATGCAGGTTCGTTAAAATCATAGCAGTTTGTTTTGCGCGCGCTTGTTAGTTAACTTTTTGCATATTCCCATCTAAAATGTTGGACATCAAAGAGACTCGGAGCTATATCGGTATAATTTATTTCGATAAAGTTGCCGCATCAGAAACCCTCCATTCCGTTTCGCGATGACACCACGAAGTTTGAAAATAAACGTACCGGACTGGAACGTACCTGTAACAAAGAGGAAATTTGAAAGGTTGTTTTTAGCGCGAAATTTATAATTTAACGATGATGGTGCTTACATACTTTTGTGAGGTGATCATTAACATAATTTGAGGTGTGTAGGTCCGCGTGACCCGACCATATGTAGGAGATAATGGTATTTGGAGTGTCACAAAATGGGCGGGCGGCGGTAAAGCGGCGGGGCGAGCCGCTTTGTGAGCCAGGAAGAGAATGAGATAACAGGTGAGGATGTCGGCACTGAATTGATGCCGTTATTCGAAAAACGCCCTGATAAGTCCCCTCCGGTCTCAAATAAAGGTTGAAATTTCAGCGGCGGCGGATAAAGGTTTTAAAAATGTTCACCTTCATTTAAAGTAACGGTAAACGGCAGCGTTGATTTGAATTTTCTTTCATTTGGTAAAACTCGGAAAATCTAGAAGAATATAAGATTCATTTTCAAGGCGTTAATGTCTGATGTCATTACATGCGTGATATATATTAGTTATTTTGAGACATTACAACACAATACAATGGTTTAGGTTATCAATATACATACCAACCTACATAGTATGTGAAAGTTTCTGTTTTTCTCGGGTGCCCTTTGTTTCGCTTAATTTTTTGTTCCTAATTTCACTTCGCCAAACCTTATTGACCTAAACTTGAAATTCAAATTATCGTCTCACCTAATTGATATTTTTGCACAATTGCACTTTTCTGCTTAATTGTTTTGTGCGAAATATTAATTTATTTTGTGTGAATATTAGACATAATAAATTAATAGGCGTAGTGACTTATTTGGGAAGTAAATATAGGGCGATAAAAACTTAGGGTAATCAAAAATAAGCTATACTAAATTAGGATTAATAAAAATGTACGAAAAAAATTTGTACTAAAAGTTTGTGCACCAACCTACATTAGGAATACAAAAAATTAGGGGAAGCAATAGAGACCCGTTTTTCTCTCTTAATTAAAGTACCTATAAAATACTCCACATCGAATAGGAATTTATAAATGTAAAATAAAAGCGAAGATGTTAACTTTTTTCTAAAAGGTACAGAGTACAGATTGCTTACTTCAAGTAGTAGTTGTTAAACAATAAAGAACCCCGTTAAGTTTCCTCGATAAAGTAGCTGGCTGATGTTAAAGTTAAGCTAGTGCTAATAAAAAGTAGGTAACTTTTAAAAAATATTTAGCATGATAGGGTACTTTCATATTCGGAGTCGAATAGTGTCAGCTACGTATTTATAATTGCGTGAATATATCTTAGTTTAGATAATTATATCTAGCGATAATTTGTCGAGACTAATAGCTAGCGAACTAATGGCAAACATTTTACACAGTAATATGAATAGATAGGTATTATGTATTTTACTTAAATAAGACTTGTCAGGTAAAATATTTAAGTGCCGGTGACGTAACGCAAAGATGTAATTTACCTGATAGGCATATACACTCACGTTTGTGGAATGCCTGGCGTGGAGTCAGGACAAAGGTTGAATTTTATGAATTTGTCCTGTGTGTTAGCATTTATATTGTACTAGTTATCACATGTTTCGTCGGCAAAAACCTTCATAATTCTACCAGGAAGTATTAAAGATCTAGTTAAGTACTTTATTGTTGATTATAGTGTAGTTACACTACACTAGTTTTTGTTTTAGTACAATATAAACTATTCCAAATCTATCTTAAAATATAATGCTTTAAAATAATACTTTGCTTAATATTAATTGTAAAGTATTATATTTTAAGGTAGATTTGGACAATAGGGCATATACTGATGTGGTGACGTTTTGTAGCACGGAACGCACTACGTAGCCGTCTATGCCACGTAGTGTCTACCTGACATTTGTCATCATCCGTATGATGACAGATGTTAGGTAGACAGAAGCTAGCTAGAAGATAAGTCGAGCGGTGTTCTCTTGATGATTTGTAACTTTGTATCTCACGCATTTAATTTTGGTTGTGAAACTTGTGAACCAATAAACATTCATAGTACAACGGAGTATTATTATTATTAACTAGCTTTTGCCCACGGCTTCGCCCGCATCAAGTTGATAAAATGGATCTTTATGTGTTCCAAGCAGTTACATAAATAATGACACATTACCCGAATCGAATGATAGGATGGAATGCGATAGAATAGCATGGGAAAAAATCGTTTTGGCTTCTATTGGCCCTATAAAGACCCCTCCTAGCTTTTTTTTTAAATATCTCTTATGTACAGACACATACCAGTTACAGTTTTATTATATGTATTGATGGATGATATACTAATGTTTATATCTCTGGTGTTAAGCGACGTATAGAGATGAAACCTACACCAGATTTTAAGTTAGACCTTCTACAACACAATAGTGAAAACCGCATCAAATTTGGTCCAGTAGTTTTTGCGTGATGCGTGTACAAACATACAGACAGAAAGACAGACAGACAGACAGACAAAAATTCTAAAAAAAATCGTTTTGGCTTCTATTGGGCCTATAAAGACCCCTCCTAGTTTTTTTCTTAAATATCTCCTATGTACAGACACAGACCAGTTACAGTTTTATTATATGTATTGATAGTGCATCGGATACCTACCATCAGATTACGGACGTATCTGCCACTATAACTATATAGATAGATAAATAAATTATTTTCATTGACTTCTTCGTCTCTATTGCTAAAGCTGACGGAATATCTCTTCATTGTTTTTGAGTTAATGCCGTCTAGACAGGCAGACGGTCGCGGCGGGGGACCTTCTTTTATAAAATCTAGCGACAAGTGATGGACAAAGTATATGTTTTATTATTTATTGACAATTGCCTATGTACACTAATGTACAGTACATCATCCTAACTAATATTATAAATGCGAAAGTGAGTTTGTTTGTTTGTTTGTTACCTCTTCACGCTTTATCTACTGAACCAATCTTCCTAAAATTTCGCATATATATAGCTGGAAGTACGGAGAAGGACATAGGGTATCTTTTATCCCTGGAAAAAGCACAGCTCCCGTGGGAAATTCACGCAGGCGAAACCGCGGGCAAAAGCTAGTACTTAATAGTGTAATAACCTCGGCTGCGCTAATATGAGTTCTATTTATGGCTTTTATATAAATGCATTTAAATCTAGATATAACTTTCCTTTAAAAAAATCAATACAAATCTATAACCGAGCCATGAGAACGTAATATGAAAGTAAAAATTCCATGCGCTGTGTTGCCCATTGCCCCATTGTCATGTCATGAGTAAGCTTATTGAGCTCCATTCTAAATTATAATAGAAATATTATTGCTTGGTACTAAAAAGTGATAGGTACAACTTATTTTCTCATGAATATAGCTGAATATGATGAAATAAAATAATGACAGTTGCTTCCATAATAAAAATCACATTGTTGGCGTCGTTTATGCAAGAAATTACATTGCTAATATTTTTTAATAGAGTACCCAAATCATAACATAGAAAAAAAAAAATCATAATTAAAAAAATCTTCTAGCTCTATGACCCAAATCAAATTTATGAATTTATCGACGGATCCAAAAGAATAAATTCTACATAAGTACCTAAACATCAAAATAAGACGAATTGGAATTAATTTGGTCTCATTTTTAGAAATCGCTAGTCCCTTTTTAGAAATCTCATCTATTTCGAAATGGTAAATCATATTTTAAACTAGCTTTTGCCCGCGGCTTCGCCCGCGTGAATTTCCCACGGGAACAGTGCTTTTTCCCGGGATAAAAAGTAGCCTATGTGCTATTCCAGGTCATTATCTACCTCTGTACCAAATTTCATCGAAATCCGTCCAGTAGATTTTGCGTGATTGAGTAACAAACATCCTCACAAACTCACAAACTCACAAATTCACAAACTCACAAACTCACAAACTCACAAACTCACAAACTCACAAACTCACATCCAAACTTTCGCATTTATAATATTAGTATGGATAGTATGGATGGATAATAAGCTTCACGGATTCATTTTTCTAAGTTCAACGACTTTATTTACTTTAACTTATTCATATGAGAATCGAAAAACACAAAGGCCTAGCGGAGTCATGTTAAATATAAATGCAAAGGCTAGCACTAAATGCTTAGAAAGTGCATAATGTACGAGGTAGATGCGCTAACTTGCCTCGGCCGGAGTTGCGTGGGCCGCAACACAACAATTGTTAAAATTTACTCAGTCTCTCTCTGGATGTGGTAGCAGTTGTTGAAATTTATGGAAACTAACGCTGGTTCTATTAAATTATTCGAAGTGAACAAAACTGTTAACAAAAATAGACGTGGATTTGAAGTAATTGATCCACCATTAAAATAATATTATGGCTCCTGTCGTAGTTGGAGTAGGTATAAATATTTTTTTTTCAAAGGTATGCTAAAAATTGCAGCTTACACTCAATCTAATTTAAAATATAGATCATTAGAATAGCTCTATTGTATCAGATATTTAAAAAAAGGTAATTAAAGTAAACCACAGTCAGTTCTAAATAATATCACCACGATAGTTGTGAATAATTTCTAACTATTTCCGTTCAAGCCTCACGTATTTGTAGTTCTCGGTCCAACGCCTACGCAGTCACGACGTGCGCAAGCGACAAATGACAACGACGCTCCCAGGACAAACTACCAGATTTATCAGATGCAGTTGCCTCGTGACATTCACGACTCTCCTGCCATACCAAATCTTGAAAAACAAATCATTCATAATAAGTGTGTTGTTTGTCTTCCATACATGCCAAGTATGGTAGAGATTTTTCGATAACTTTAATATAAATGTCGAAAAAATAAACTTAAACTTAGCTCACCTTATACCTATGTTTCTCACATGGTAACCTTAGCTTTAAGTAATTTTATGTAGTCAACTAACAAAATATTTTTTTTTTTACAAAAAAATGAACCGACTTCCATCATAAAACTTAAAATCATGAAATAACATATACCGGCAGATTTATCAAAAAGAAAGAAAAATGATGCCACCTACTGAACGAGGTGAAGTCGGTGCCAAGTGCAGGAGTAAGGATATTATGTAATTGTTTAATTAGGCATTTTATTTATACTACATGATTCTAATGTTTATTTAGATTATTATTATTTTTAATTTGGCACCGACGACATAACCTCCTCCTTTTTTGGGAAGTCGTCGGTTGAAAACAAGAATGTGACGATTTATAAGAGCTATTTTTAAGCCTATATAAATTGACTTTGACATGCGAGCAGAAGGTCGATATATTTTTAAATAAAAGAGATAATAGAAATAATTAAAAGAGAAACAAGATAACAGCAAGAGAGAGCGAGAGAGAGAAAATACTTTTAATTTGGATCTGTAACCAAGATATTTAGGAACTAAAATATACTTAAAAACGTGTCGGTAAAATTTGTCTTTGAGTGGAGTATAATAGAGATGATTTATTCTGGGTTCTTAGAAATAAATGAAACTTTATTGATCAATAGTTTAATGAAAGCATAGACAGTTTTAGGACCGTTAAACCTTTCTCGGAATTGTTTTAGCAAAACTTAGGTGAGTTCTGCCACTGTTGTTTGAATTTTTGATGAGTTAACTTTGTTATCTTCCAATCGACGCATAATTTGAAGTCAAGGTGATGTTTATAGGAAGTTTAGTTTGTTTGACTTGCAACAACTGATACTGATACTGATTTGATGAATTGGGGAGTGATAAAGTGTATTGATTTAAGACAAAGATAAACTGCTATCGTTTCTGTAAGGTGAAATGAATCTATTTTAAATGTATTATAATGTAATTGAGAATTTATCAAAAGAAACAGTAAAAATTACATAATTTTATGGGTATTAGACTGTAACGTAATGTGTGGCGTAATGATGAACCAAGAAAAAACGCGTAAATTAGTTATTTTATAAATAAAATGACGAAGCTTATAAATGGCAAAATACTTTTAAGTTTTTACAGTCTTTGATCCGTTAACATATTTTGTTTTTAAAAGGATCAGGTCAAAAATTCCACACCAAAAACACAACATAGGCTGCCTTTTTTAAAGGCAGTCAAAAAAAAGAGGAACTAAAAAAATGAAATGGACAACGCTTCAGCGATTGCAGCTCCGTACGCGGATTCAAAACGAAGTGGAATAACCAATTCTTTCATAGCATCCTCTCGTTTACAGCCGACTGAGCCAAAAACTGTAGGAGTGCATAGTCGGGCTCGAACGAAATCCAGGAAGATCAGTATCCGAGCGGCTAATCAACCAGTCGGAATGCGAGGAACCCCGGCTAACTGCCGACTACACACGGAATTCAAGCTTTTGCACGAAAATTGCATTGCTAAAGTTCTTCTGCCAACTTCAGCGAACATTTCTAGCACTTGGCGCGGCACAACACTATATTGTGGCCCTCGTTATTGTTATAACTTTTACTTGCGCGAATACTTGCTTGTTCTAGTCGCTGTTAGTCGTTTAATAGATAGCAATGTATCTATAGGTACCTACATACTAAGGTAAGTACATATCTAATCAACACTGCCATAAAATGCAATATTATACAAAACTTACCTACGAGTATGATGAAAATTTAAGATGGTTGAAAAAGAAACTTAGAGGTTCTTAACGATCACTATTAAGACATGTTTTCTAGTGTCTATTAAATCGTTACTTGTATAAGATATAGAACACTTAAAATCTTAGGCTGTCAAAGTTTTTCTTTTTGGTATTATCTCTAAAAAATTGAGAGCCAACCTCAAGAAAGAAGTACAAAACGCCTATCGCAAATTCTGTTGTGCCTCCCAATCTCGTTTAGGTAGATTTTTAACTAGTGGATTTTTTATTTTGATAATTATAATATCTACGCTTTCATCAGCGCAGAGTAAACAGTTAGTTAGTACGTATCTTGATTCTGGATATGATTTAGATATATTTTAATTTTTAGTGCGCTCTTACGTCTCGTATCACTATGTAAATACATGTGTGTGTGATCGAGTGTTGCCTATTGCATTTACCAATTTTCTCAGACTTAAAATTTAGCAAGAGTATGTAAAGAAGTAAATAAACGACCTGTATTATTTCTCTACCAACGACCGACACGACCTTGAGGACGAGTTTTTCTTCACTTTCAGACATAAACATAAAGTAAATTTCTTAAATAATTAAATTCCATCGTGAAAACTCAGCGAAATATAAAGGCAAAAATACAAAATGACCAAACGAAGCAGAGTTTCAACGTGGTATAAACAGGATTGGAAGGGCGCAATTTGGTCGGTATTCAGAGTCGCAACGCTGTAAAAGCGCGCCGTATCTAATTATCGTCGGGTTACACCGGCCGGCCTTACCATGAACCTGGAAATATTCTAACTTTATCCTATTTTTATCTCTAAATAGATTTTTAAGAAGAAAATCTGTTCATTGTTGATATATAAGTAGGTATTTAAGCTGTTGCGTGTTGATTCAAAGGTAAGTTGTCGTCAGATACACTTTCTTTTGTATCACATTATATTTTCCCAAAGTGTTGACTACACAAAGAAAAAAAAATCACCTTATAACACAATTCTCTCTCTTTAGTCGTATTTCGTCATGACTGAGGGTCGTGGTCATTATATGGAATGAAACACACACAACGACTCTCACGGTAATTTTTAATGGAGTGGTTTGCCATTGCCTTCTCCATTTCATACACTAGTTGATAATCATCAACCAGAGTGCAGGTTTCCTCACGATGTTTTCCTTCACCGGAAGCAAGTGGTGGTCGATGAAAACTAACATGAGTCAGATTGGTATACAAACTCATTTAGCCCGGGCAGGATTCGAACCTGGGATTTTGTATCCACAGGCGGACGCCCTACCACTCGGCCACCACCGCTTCAAACACAATTACAATGTACCAAATTGGTACGCCTTTACATAAAACATGATTTATAAATAATTTGATTAAGTTTTACTAATTTCTTAAAGTTTGAATATTAACAAAGTGTACTTTGGTTTATTAAATTTTCTTTGACAAAGGGGTCTGTTGACTGATCGCAAACGAAAACTAAATGGTTTTATTAGATAAATGGCTAACTAAATTTTACTATTTGGGGTGCTAAAAGGGAAAGCTTTAGATCTCTTGAAATAGTTTACCATCTGTCGTTCGTGTGATTGAATAAATTTTGCCTTTTAAATGTTATTCAACATAGTCTAATATTAAAAAAAATGTTTATTCTAATTTTATGCATTTGCAAAGAAACTCAAGTAACTGTTATTAACTGTTTGTTATCAACAAATTTGTTTTTTTTTTCATTTGATCGCCCAATAATAAACTTATCAAGATTGTTTTAATAATTATCAGAGACAATAAATAAATAATAAGGTAGATTAAAATATTCATGTCCTTTTCAGCGTAGTTTCGTAGTTCGCGCGGGTCATACCAGGGTTGTGGGCCGGCGGCACTGTAACTGAATTACTGCGACGTTTTTAAAGCTTTTTGCAAAGTTCGCTTGCAGCTAATCAGGAAGATAGTGCGTGTCAGCTCAACCTACATGGCGCCCCTGCCGCTACCTACACCGGCTGATTCAATTAAAAACCACTGCAGGGGAAGGTAAAGAATACTTCGTTAGAATGGTTGAAAACAGTGCCTCAACAAGCGCAAGCTACTTGCTTCGTGTAAGCACACGGATTTTGGCAAAAACATAGTTATGTAGCAAATAGTTGTCACTCTAAAATAAACCTCATTGGTCGTTGGATAAGTAAGGTAAAGTATTAGTCATTATTAGTTTTAAAGGTAAAATTGCATTAATATCATGCACTTACATGCTACAAAACCTCGGTAAATCTCGTTTTTCTCGTCATCGTCATACACAGCTCGGTTTAAATTCGGATTCAATTATTTCCCGTGAAATACTTTAGCGGAGCGTTTCAATCAATCACTCTTCACCAATTTAGTATGAGCGTCATTTGGCAAATTCGATTGCGTCTCCCATTGATAGCTAGTGCGAGAATAAAACAGCGGCTGCCATTGACGTCTGTGACAGAGCGGTACGTCCGTTCTTCGCTTAATTAATCTCCTAAACTAAATTTAAATACGTACTTACTCTATTACTAACACGGCACTCGACGGACTAAATTAAACCGAGCATTATTCATATTCAGGAATAAATGTGGAGAGCACTCCTTCTGACGTACGTCATAAGTATTCACACTTTCCCCCTCTTTTCCGTCTAATTGCTTAACGATTACTAAAGTTATTTTTATTGCTTAGTGACTCGTTAAATATGTCACTTTTTAAATTAAGTATCAGAAATAATGCTTCAATTTAATATGCAATATAATATTCTGAATATAGACTAAAAGATATAGAATATAGGAGTAGTACCTAATAAACTATCCTCCGTGGTGGCGGTGAGGAAGTTTTGTTCCTCGGGTGTTATTCAATTTACGAACACTGTAAAGTTAGTTCCATGTTAGCAAGAAACCGGACCTCGGTGTTGGCCCGGATGAAGAAGATCAACTTTGTTATCCTATATTTAGATCCGCTCGCGAATTTCTGTTTCATTATCGGCTTTCATGTAAACTGAAGCCGAAGCCTGCATTTACAATGTGCAATTACTTCCAATCAGCTCGATTTACATTTTTAATTTGAACATCAAGTATGTACCTATTTTATATAGAAGTTTCAGCTATTTTCAACCGACTTCCCAAAAAAGGAGGAGGTTATATGTTTCGATGTATGTATGTTTTTTTTTTATGTATGTTCGCCGATTTCTCCGCCAATTGTGGACTGATTTCCAAAATTGTTGTTTTATTCGTAATGGTGTATTCCCAAGTTGGTCCCATTTTAACCACGTCAGAATCTGTTCGGTAATTTTAAAGATACCTAACAAAATATAAAAATACCAACATTGCATTATAGAGCAAAAGCCCGCGACAGCATGCCCTTCCTTATTTTATTAAAACTCAATATTTTCTGTGTATGTCCCCAACATAGCAATAGGGATTAGCGACTATAAAAGTTGGATCATGATTACTTAGGCAGATTATTTGTAGCAATAACGTGGTAGTTAAAGTGGTAGCTCAATTCCTCATAGTAAAGTTTTTTAAAGATTTTATTCCTAATAATATTAGGAATCACGCCATCCATTACCAGGCAATTGGTGCAGAATATAAACCCCTGCTAGATATTGTAACTTTACTAAATTATAGTTATATTTGTTTTATTATAAAAACTGAATTTAATGTTACTTTGGGAGGCCCCAAGCGTGCTTTTTTACCTATAAAAATCATCCTTGCTGCATCATCCAAATTTCATACCTAGTCGATAATATTTTTTACCCGTATATACCACGCAGAAAAACATTCAGCAATTTCTTCTTCCGACTTCACCTCATTCAGTAGATAGTATGCTAATACATTTTTCTTTATTGTTATTTCATGATTTTAAGTTTTATGATGGAAGTCGGTATATTTTTTTTTGGAAAAAAGTTTTATTATATGGAGGTTTCAGATTTGATTTGAATTTTACATTTCAAACCATGGCTATTATCGCGATATTCTTAAAAATGGATTTCAATTCATCATAAAAAAATAAAATTTTCGAATCTGACTTATATTTTTTTAAACCAGATATAGATTTTATTGAGTTACCGAAATGCCTTGCCTTACAGACAAGCTATTTGAAATTTGGTTATCCAATTGTAGTTATTTATAACAAATGCGTCGTGTGAAAGATGTCTTGTCGGATGAATATCTAGGGGAAATGCAATGCAAGTCATATTACCACGTATTCCAAGCGTTTTCTACATCGCAAATATTGCGAATGCCTATGCATGCGGTGTGCATCAAGCTACAAGCATAACTAATGTGTAAATGTATGTATAGCTATATGAGAAGTATTTCGTACACGTAGAAATGCCAGTTGCGGTAATTGAGATAATTTTCGGGAGGTCAGTTGATTAAAACAATTTGAAGCTACACATACATGGGAACTGCCCTCATATATTCAAATGCCGTAGGCAAAATTTTGATTGAAATTCTAGCGATTAGCGTAGCTAGTGATGATCATTTTGATCCCTAAATTCTGTATGATGTAGCAAAGTCGCGTGTGTAATTTTATTAATTTTATAAATGATTTTCTTATAAATTTTTTAATTTTCTAGTAACTAATCCGTGCTATTGGCTAGATAGGAAGGATACAAGTCATCGAATATTCATAAACCCATAAAAATATTATTTACGTGTTGGATATACAGGTTTTGGTCGAGAGATTTACACTGAAGCCACCTTTAGACGCAAAATCTCATCGAAAACCCATAAAAATATTATTTAAATGTTGGATATAGGTACAGGTTTCACAGGTACAGATTCAGGTCGAGACATTTTTACACTGAAGCCACTTTTAGACGCGAAATCTCCAATCGCAAGTCTACCACTGCCTACCCAGAAATTCTCACGGATCGCTAGCTGCCACGCGCGGGCGCCTCCACAGGCTTTACCTTTACTCCACACTCATTACGGCGCGCGTTGAGCCTTACATTGCGTTTAATCGATCAGACGATCATCGATACCTATTCGTAAGTACCGATAAGTATATTCGATCATGTACATACTATACACCATACACTACTTTAAGCATACACCCCTGGCTGGCTTTCGTACTTTGTTCCGAAATTAACTTTGAATTTGATACCCACTACAAGCCACATACAATATTAATTAACATGTTGATACTGATGATATGTTTTTTGTGCATGCCTTTAATAAAAATCATCTGGTGGTGGTAAATTCATTCAAAAATACATCGTTTCACGTAAAAATACAAAGACATACTCAGGCCAAGTGTGTCAAACGCGACATAGAGATCGATGCATTGTGCTCCGGCGTCATTCGCTGTATTCACGCTTTGTGCGCGCCTGTCAACTGGAAACGGCGATAATTCCGAGAAACACTCGTGAAGGTGATATCTACTTGATTAATGTAATACCTGATTTATTATACTTAATCGATTGTCTAACTGTTACCAGTTTGATAATACTCTTCGGTTGAACTTCAACAGTTAATTAATTGATGCATAGAATATAGCTTTACCGACTTAGCTTTAACACAAGTAAAGCTTCGAAGAAGTAATTAGCTCCTCCTTCATATAAAGGAGTACATATTTATTATAGTGGTAGCACATCTGGTTCACAATGTTGCGAAAATCTTTTTATCAGGTGGACCTCACGCTTATTTACCTAATAATAACATGATTGGATAATACCATTGTCACGTTTGTGTTTTATGAATAAAATACAAATTTAGATGCTGAATCAATTTATTCAGTTCATTCGTTCTCAATTCAAAGTCGAAGATATAAATTATTCGCCATCACTTCAGATTCACACCTCGGCTCGATTTTCTTTTCGATACACACCACGTAAATTTTAATGTTCTTTTAGGAAGAATATTTAAGTACGTATGTGAGAGATAGGCGCTGTAGAGAAAGCGAAGTAATTTCATTTGGTACGTTTCGGATAAAGAAACCCCTGAATTTTTCAGACATCAATCGCTCCTTCGCCTCAAGGGCTGAATCCGTATTTCCAAATAAATTAAAAGAATATACTTATCCGTTGCGGTTTCTTGCGAGTTTGTATAATCCTGATTGCCGATCATACATTTGTTAGTGGTTATTATTAAATCAACGAATTGTACATAACAAGCAAAAACTTTTTTTAGAACCTTTATAGCTCCCGTAAAAGCACTATCTACAGAAACTACGTGAAAAATTATATCCACCTATTTAAAACACAAAATACCTTAAATATTAAAACTTTATTCATTTGCTCAAAATATTGTGACAAATGAATCTTTTCCACGAAGATTAGATTAAATAAGTTGGAATAGTCACACACGCGGGGGTAATGCTCCACGTTTTCTAAATTTAAATAGAATTTTGCTTCAACAAGCTGAGAGAAATGGCAGTCACGCGTGGCCTTAAGTGTGAAAGACCCTACAGTATAAATTCTCTTATACAAACACTTTGAGGATTGTGAAACTTAAATAAAAAAAGGAAAAATCTTAATACATATAAATGTTATCCCTACTATATTTTTGTTGATTTACATATCATCTAATATATCATCAAAGGGAGCTTTTTATTTATTTTACTTCTTTAAAGATAAAAAACCTCTCAAAAGTTACAGACCAACATATAAATAAATTAAGCCACAATGTAGCGTTTGCGCCTACGGATTTTGTAGCGCCGCCATCTTGCTTATGCTTATTCGTAGGCGCTTTAAACATTTCTGAGTCAATTTTAAACCAACCTTTTGTATAATTTAGTTATCCCAGCTTATTGAAAATGCTGTTATCTGTTTCTTTAAAATTGAAAAGTTTAAAATTCATCGAATGTACATTGCTCAAGGCGTTTCAGATCGAGCCAAGTGAGTTATGACACAAATAAATAAATGTTACGGGAGTGGAGACCTCGAACTAGGCAATTGGTGAATTGGTCCAATGGACGGCGAACTGGGTCGCAAGCAATTTAAAGTTTTTCTCGAATAAATACGCCAAGTCAAAAATGTTCTCGTGCCTTCGATGTACACTACGGTACAAGTTAGAATTGAGTAGGGCACACCGATTGGTTAGTTTTTTGGGTAGTAAGCCAAGAAAAGTACTTCATTTTTATTTATGGATGCTATTTTAATTTATTTAGGTAAGTATTTTGCTTGTATTTAGGTTTCGGGGCTTCGTTGCTGTGAGAAATTCAAAAGACAATTAAGATTTTTATCTAGGTTTTCTGAACTAACGATACGAGTGGAACCCTATGGAGATCAAATTAGTAAGTAGGTAAGAAGTATACCGAGTGTCTAAATGGGAATTCAAAGCAACTATGAATTTCATTTATTTATTTCCAAACATATTCTATTTTTAGAGCTTTAGCCAATGCAATAGAAAAGCACATATGCAGGTATATCAATTATTTTCAACATAAATAGCAACCTTTGTAAATTCACACTGAGTACACTGGAAGAGATCATTGCAACGAAGCCATGAAGAGAAGCACAAACCTGAATAGATTCGATAAAAGTTTTAGAACCAAATTAAATTACCATCTTCTAAATCAATCATTCTCCGCAACAGAATTAAACTTGTTACTAACATAGATATTATAAGTCTATCCTACTTCACAATTATAGTTCGTTATATGAGATTTAATTTAAAAGAGCCGACTAACTCAGTTTAGAAAACTTCTGAGCTTTGAATAGAACGAAATTATACTAACTTAATCATAATAATGCTCGTATTAAAACAAGGATCAACTCAACAAAGATGAAATTAGTTTGCGAGGCTTCAATAATACTTATTTAATAAATTCGCGGCCAACAAAATAATTTTATTTTCTTAACTGAAGTAAGCACCTACACCACTTTGATTTGTTTAGTAGGTACACCTACACTTTTAGAGGTTTTATTATATTAAAATTAGCTTTAGCTTTGGTTTATCATATTAGGTCATATTCATATTATTAGGTATGAATTTTTTTATATATTATTGAAAAGTATGAAAGAATTAAGTTTTACGAGCCATATGCGATAAAATATTTTCTCAAATATTAACAAAATTCGCATCAGCCTACACTAAAATACTTTCACGTTATTTCATTCTCGTAAATACCGTGACAAAATAATTTTATTTTCTTAACTAGAGGAAGCACCTACACAAGTTTTAGTACCTAGTTTTATTTTATAGAAATTAGCTTCAGCTTTGGTATATCATATTAGGAGGTCATATTCATATTATTGAGTATGAATTTTTTTTTTACACTACTGATTATATATTATTGAAAGTATGAATGAATTAAGTTTTACGAGCAATTTGCGATAAAATATTTTCTCAAATATCAACAAAATTCACATCAGCCTATACCAAAATACTTTCACGTTATTTCGTTCTCGTAAATACCGTGACAGTACGAATTATTTTTGTTTTAAATACTTTTTTAGAGTCAACAAAGGGGGAGAGAGGGCGTTGTTAAAATGCCCTTTAAAGTCAGCAAATTTCCACCGAGCACCTAACGAAATTGTTCTTTTAGCCTTCATAAATGTGAGCGTACTTTTGCACCCAGTTTTTATGGCGCGAAAGTGTTTCAAAGCGTGACAAAGAGCACAAGCGGCCTTTCCAGCCAGTATGCGACGTAATTGAAAATGGTCTTGCTTGCGAATATTTTAAATTCGATTGCGAAGGATTTCTTTTGATGACCTATCGCCGCGCCGCCTGAATTTTATTTTGAATATTTTCATTACTATTTCTGAATCCTATTCATTTTTGTGATCAAGGGTCAAGAATAGTATTAGGCTTAAAAATTTAGGTTTTGTTTTTATAGAAGAAAGTATTATTTTTTCTTAGTACCACCAATGATTGGTTATGTTATATTCTTATCTTCTTTCTCCCAATTCCATTATATCCATCTCGTTCTTACGAGTATACTTCAATTTAAACATATATCCAATCTCGATTACTAACCGATAGATGACTTTCAAATCACCCTCTTGCAAGATGCAACACAAAGTATATTAACATTACGCATAAACAAAATATTGTTTAAAACGTACAATAATGAAACAATACCTCAAGGCAGTCATCATAACTAATGTACTCGATAACCAACTGAAAAAGAGGAAGAGGCTGGAGATGAGAAAATACTAAACATTGAAAACAAAGGCTCTGCAATGACTCGTTTCCTCGCGGTAATTGGACGGGCGTAATTACTGCTTGCTTGTAAAGCCATCATCTTATCATCTCGGAAGGGTATTAGCGAAAAACATGGGCGGGGGTTCCCGCACCCCGCACGTTGCGGGCGCGAGAAGACAGCCAGAGACTTAGATGGTTATTAATATCTTTACAAGACTCGGGAAATAAGCGACGGCCCTCAAAGGGTAGACGTCAAAACAGGGCAATTATGAGATAGGGTAATTAGGTTTATACATAATCTTTATGTTTTCGGGATTACTTTTCTGGAAAATTAAGCGACTCGAATGCCTTGTTACTTTATATAGCAGCTTGTTTGTTGAAATTATCTTCTTGGCTGTTTAATCATGTTGCTGATTAAGAGATGTGCGTTTTTTTGAAATACTTTATAATAATTCTTTTAATTTTACACTTTATGCTATAAATACTAAAATTTCGCTTACAACTAAAAAAATCCACAAAGATCACGTCCTAATAACAAGATGATTTTCTCTAAAAAAACTTGTTCCAAGAATTTCTTTGGGATCGTTCTTTAAACTTACAATAGATACAATGTGTAATTCTCAAGTCTCCCTTTATGGCTGTAAAGTTACACTTGTAACAGTTTCGATGCATTAAAACAGCAGCTGCAATCACGTTAGTAGTGCAAAAATGCAACGGATAAAGTAACATTCTAAGAAACATCCGAGTGGTCGTAAAAGCTAACTTAATTGGACCAGAGTAATCAAACCACAAACTGTTTTTGTACGAGGTTAAATGTGTTTTATTTTGAATTTGTGTGCAAATTAGCAAATTAATTGTGCTTTAAACTAAATATAACTTTGAAGTTATATTTGAATTGTACGTGGTTGTGCTACTAATTCTTTGCGGATTTGGATTACCAAATACCTAAGCATATATAACGACACTCTGTATTAAAATAAATAACGATGGTCAAAAATTTAGATAGAATAAAAGTGGGATAGTAAAATGAAACGTTGTTGGTAAGCGACGCAAAAGAATGGGCGTAAGCGGGAGCGGGAGCGGGGACGACAGCAATGCGACCAGAGCGTGCTCTCAACTTACCGCTCCCTGTAATTTCACCGTAGGGTTCCGCGCTTGCCAACTAATTTGTCATCCGAATATCAAATTACGCATGAAATGGCGCGTAACAGACTTGCTGAATATCAGGTTTTAAAACAAAATTCAATTCTCGCTGGCTGTAATTATATAGCCATCGGCCGCTGTCAGCTAATTGGTTAGTAAATCTAGCGAAATCGAATGAATTCGTAGTAGTGCCGAGCCCCGGTGCATCGGAACACAGCATTACCCGACGCTTCTATATCAATTAAAACTTTCCGTTCAATAAATTTGTGAAATACGAACCATTTTGTTTACTATTTTCACCAGCTTTTAACTGAATTCTGCGGTCTTTTTGAGTCTTTTTTAAAAGAAGCTCTTGGTTTGCTTTCAATTCTGGAAAATCTTTACTCACTATTCACTACTCTGGTACTATGAAAATCAATAGTTTCTTAGCTTTAACAGTTCATAACTTTAATAATGGAAATAAATGCTTTTTTATTTAGCTCTTTGTTTTTTGCATAATGACCTCAGAACAAAGCCTAAAAAGGACTGGTTTCATTAGTAATTTCTAGATCTATGAATCGATGTTATCTTTTTGTATATTCGTTTTATATTCAGAACAATTCAAAGCAAACACAATAGAAAGCCCAATTTCAAATTATTTGAGTTTATATTTCAGAGAAAGAAAAAATGGAGGATTAATTAAAAATTGCTTTATTACCAAGGATTGTAATTTTTGCTGAACTTTTGCTAACTATTAATTATTTGACTATCAGTATTATGTGCTGACTTTTTGTAAAACGATTGGAATTTATTATGGTTCATCTCGATATACGAGTAGCCCGGGAAGTAGTGTCATCCAATGTATGGAACCTGCAAATTTTGGTATCGGAAGAATTCACTTGGCACAGGTGTTATATACATGAAGTTAAGCTAATTTAGCCCGGTAGCCTTCCACCCCCCCCTGGTGGGTAGGTAGGGGGGGCATTCAAAGGTACACGCCGCCGCGCTTTAGTAAAAAAATCATATCAGCTTCTATTTATCTACCACCTCGAGTTTGGTGTCATTTTCTAGTAAATCAGGCATGAGGAATTCATTTTTGAGACATTTAGTATATAGTTTAATATAAAAAAAGGAAAATATTGACGAAAGTATCAAAATCGGTTTGTTATTTTTTTTATTCAACTGTCAATATTTTTGAAAATCCTGAATTTTGTGCAAATAAAAAAATACTATATTAAAGGATATTTATCTAGCTTTAAAAAAATATATACTTTAATATATAAAGTTATCATAGATGTTTCTGAAAAAAATCGGACATGGTACGCGGCGGTGCCTAGGAACTTTTACAGTAGTCTAGTTTCTCATCCTTTTGTTGACATATTAATTTGGTTTTATATGCAAAATATACAGAATATGTACTTTACTTAGTTATTGACTGTCTCTTATGGTCTGATGAATAAATAATAGTATTTTTAGGGTTCCGAAGTAAACATGGAACCCTTATAGTTTCGTCATGTCTGTCCG
Organism: Ephestia elutella; assembly: GCA_018467065.1. Lineage (NCBI taxonomy): Eukaryota > Metazoa > Arthropoda > Insecta > Lepidoptera > Pyralidae > Ephestia > Ephestia elutella. Next base: position 11,711,870 of record CM031576.1, on the reverse strand, counting down.
TTTGGCTGTCCGTCCGTCTGTCCGACACTTAGTTCAAAGACTATTAATGCTATCAAGTTGTAATTTGGTATAGATATACATATTAATTACGCGGATAGAAATGTAGAATAAAATCATGAAAAAAAATTTTTTTTAGGGCGGTTCCCCTACGGCTAAAGAGGGGATAATTTTTTTTTATCTCGATTATACCATCGTGTGGGGTATCATTTGATAGGTTTTTCAAAAATATTATGAGTGTGTGAACATCATATTTTGATTTAGGGATCTGTTTGTGAAATATTTGACTTTAAAGTGCAAAATTTTGTTAAGAGTCAAGTGTCCCCCCTTTCGAATAGGAAAATAGTTGTCGGTGGATACGGGAAAAAGTCATGATACGTAGTAAAGATATTGAATTTAAAAGGAAAATTATCACTATTATGTAGGCTTTACACTTTAACTAGTAATAGACGATAAACTTACAAAATCGATTTTAGTATGAAAAATATTTGTAGGAACATATTTCATTGAATATGATGGTATGGTATATATACATTGTATTATAGTCATTAGTTAAATAAAGCTGGGAGTTAATTTGAGTTGATGTATCCACATTTGTACAGTGTAGGCAGGCAGGCACCTTCGGAACTCTACAATGGTGGTCCGATACGGACTTGACCAATTATTTTATTATATTACCGACATTTTCCACCACAGTGGCATAATTTGGTTCATTTTAATTGAGTTTTGACAGCTGCACCTAACACCGCACCGTGGCTTGCACCGAATCAGTTCACGACAAGCGGTAGCAGCAACTGGTGCAATAGTCCACTTTGGTTTCCATTTAATTCCATTTCCTATCCCAAATCCGCAAGTGCACTGTTCTCTAAAAAAGACTGACAGCTAGAGAATGTTCCGCCGATGGAAGCCAGTTCTCGGCTGCATCTCCTAAGAGCTGTTTACTAGGGTGTGCATGTAGAGTGTGCTGTGTATTGTGGACTCCTACTTGTCAGAAAGGCACGTCGAGTACCCAGGGAAAGACGGATGGCGATGCTGGGAAATGTCATGTGGCGTTCCGCATCCCATGCCCTATGTTTTTATCGTCCTAGACATGCACCGCCAGAAAATGCGAGCATAGTGGTAGGTTGGGTCAATATCACTATTGGTGGAACTATGAAGTACCTCGCCTGAATGAACCCTAGAACTATGAAGCCTAATCCTGGATGCCAAATGGAAATTCTCCGATCATTTCAAGAATATGGCTCCGAAACTCTTGAAATCGGCATCTGCGTCGTCCAGGATACTGCCTAATAGGACCCAATACACCCGCGCGACGCCTCTATACTGGTGTCGTACGGTCGATGGCATTATATGGAGTCCCAATATGCGCAGATGATTTAAAAAAGGAGAGCATAATGTTGTTGCGTAGACCCCAAAGGGCTATCTGTACAATACGAGGATATCGCAGTTTCTGCAGACGCTGCTTGTATTCTTGTTGGGTCCTTGCCATGGGATCTAGAGGCAAAAATTATTTCTGGGAGCTTTTTATGGCGTGAAGAAAATCGCGCCCTAGGTCACAATAAAGCATAGATATTTAGCGAGACTATAATGCCAAAGAAAGAAGAGGCAGAGCAACATCGAGAAGCTCTGTCGGCCGGGCCGGAGAAGAAGGGCATAATGCCCATCTTATGCCCCCTTGATAATGGCTGGCGATGGACCTGGTAATCGGTCCATCGTCCGCGTTTTTAAGAGGCTATTATTTAAGGCAGGCGGAGTAATTATACTCGATGCAGGGTGACATTTGAAGGTCACTGCCGTGGCTGGAGAGTGTGGAAGATTGGTGGTAACTCCACTGTTCCCACCAAGAGGTGGGAAAGACTGAAGACAGTATTGGTATGTAGAGGCACCGAGGTGTTTTTAGTGGGTCCAAGTCCCACATGCCGCTTCACTGTTCGACTGTCGAGAAGTGAAGCGGTATACGAAGGTATTTTCACATAGCATTTTCACCACATTGACAAAATTTTGCACTTTAAAGTCAAATATTTCACAAATGGATCCCTAAATCAAAATATGATGTTCACACACTCATAATATTTTTAAAAAACCTATAAAATGATACCCACACGATGGTATAATCGAGATAAAAAAAAATCACCCCCCCTTTAGCCGTAGGGGAACCGCCCTAAAATTTTTTTTTTCATGATTTTATTCTACATTTCTATCCGCGTAATAAATATGTATATTTATACCAAATTACAACTTGATAGCATTAATAGTCTCTGAGCTAAGTCTCGGACAGACGGACGGACAGACATGACGAAACTATAAGGGTTCCATGTTTACTTCGGAACCCTAAAAATACTATTATTTATTCATCAGACCATAAGAGACAGTCAATAACTAAGTAAAGTACATATTCTGTATATTTTGCATATAAAACCAAATTAATATGTCAACAAAAGGATGAGAAACTACACTACTGTAAAAGTTCCTAGGCACCGCCGCGTACCATGTCCGATTTTTTTCAGAAACATCTATGATAACTTTATATATTAAAGTATATATTTTTTAAAAGCTAGATAAATATCCTTTAATATAATATTTTTTTATTTGCACAAAATTCAGGATTTTCAAAAATATTGACAGTTGAATAAAAAAAATAACAAACCGATTTTGATATTTTCGTCAATATTTTCCTTTTTTTCTATTAAACTATATACTAAATGTCTCAAAAATGAATTCCTCATGCCTGATTTACTAGAAAATGACACCAAACTCGAGGTGGTAGGTAAATAGAAGCTGATATGATTTTTTAACTAAAGCGCGGCGGCGTGTACCTTTGAATGCCCCCCCTACCTACCCACCAGGGGGGGGTGGATGGCTACCGGGCTAAATTAGCTTAACTTCATGTATATAACACTTGTGCCAAGTGAATTCTTCCGATACCAAAATTTGCACGTCATGACACTACTTCCCGGGCTAGAGGGAGCAAAGTATTGGTACAGATTTTATGGGCCGAGAAGTGCGTCGTCCGCACGTGTCGCTGTTGCTATGCGAGGAGGGAGGGTGGCTTCGTGGTGAAGATTTTTATCATGTCTCCTGGGATACCATTCAAATCCACCAAATCCATATTTCATGCACATTAACAATACTACTTTTAGTGTGGAGACTATTTTTGTGTCATAAATGTAATATATTTCTGTCTATTATTAGCTTTTATTATGTAACTTTAGTGTGTAAATGATTTTTTATTACATTATTTTCGATATAATTAAATTATTAATGTTAATATCTACAGATAAATAAATATTGGCTTCAGCTTGTAGTTATAAACTGTTTGCAATTAGCTAATTATTCGGCCGGTATCAAATGGATATTCCTGTGCCAATATTAATTTGATATGAACTTCGTAATTTACTAAATTGCGTCGTATTGTTTTGAAATTGCAAGAGAAATAATATAAAATTCATCAACTCGATATTATAGGCAGAAATTAAGTAAATTTATTTATATTATTATATATTTTATTTATAAGGCTTTGGCAAAGTATAATTTCGGGATATCTAGATACTCCTTAGCATCTTATAAAGCGGATTAGAAATTAAAATTCGACTTAGAAGTCGTTTTCGACTTACGTACGAGTATAAGCAAAAAATGATACGGAGCTATTAGCTCTAGAGAACAAACAAAATTTTTTTAACCCTCTAGTTTTTTTTTGTATACATTAGGGTTATATCTGCAATGACTGTATATATACTTATAACTCAACACTCCACAGACCTTGGTTATGATCACGGCAGACAATACAGGGTGGAATTCGGAATGGTTGCTAAGGTCGCCCCTCCGGAACTATGGGTTTTTCGTTAGCACAATGAGACGGCATAAGACGTAACGACATCTAATTAATAACCTCTATCATATCTCTATTGCTCGGCTTATGGGAGGGGACTAGAGGCTTAACCATAGATAAATATAGCAATGGATATGTACCTATGGCAAAAGCGTGCCCCAGAAATGTTATGCTAGTTTTACTACCGATGATACCCTAAATTCTAAAGTCTTTGAAATTTAGGCCTACATTATTTTCATTTTCTTCTATAGAAATGTTATAAGTACTTAAATGTAATGAAAATTATATAGTGTAAGCAAAATTACGAGTCAAATGAAAGAAAATTATGCAAGGCACTTGTCAAGAAGAAATTAATGCCGTCTCTGAATAATATACAAAAAAATGTAACATTGAGTTATCGGCAGATAGATCAACCAGTTGATGATGTATCGAAAAAACTACTTCACTGAAAAAAAATAAAAAAGAATTAAAGATTATTCTAAAGGTCAGACCAAATTTAAACAATGCAGACAAAAATAATAATATCGGTCAGCAGTTGATTGGTAAGGCGACAATAATAATAATTCTACTATGAAACCCGTATTTTATGGTTCTCACAAGCTATTGAAAGTTGAGACGTAAAGATTCGCGTAGCTTTTTTTCGGGTAGGTAAATAGTGTGAACTTGCGTTATCTATAAAAAAGCTTGTCTATGCTATTAACGTAAGAGGATTGCTTATGGCCGCATGATTTGTTCCGGACCTCGGTAACGAACCGTTTTTTGCTATTACCCCAGTAATTAGATAGTATTGCCAATGAAGCTTGATTAAGTGCAGTTCAATGCACTTATAATGAAATTGCTAGCTTGTTTATTAAGTACTGGCTTTTGCCCGTGGCTTCGCCCGCGTGAATTTCCCTCGAGAACAGTGCTTTTCCCGGGATGAAAGGTACCCTATGTCCTTCTTAGAACTTCAAACTATGTGTAAGCGATATTTCAGGAAGATTGGTTCAGTAGACAAAGCGTGAAGAGATAACAAACAAACAAACTCACTTTCGCATTTCTAATATTAGTTAGGATTAGGATTAAGATTACATTAGCTTTTGCAAGCGTCTTGGGTGGAATTTTCTAAAATTCATTCTTTGTGCTCATCTACGCTATATAAAAACCTCTCTGCAAAATTTCAATTTTTTACATTTAGTGGTTCTGTGTCAGTCAGCGTTCTCTTCATTTACTTGTATAGGTACCACTTATATTCAAAATATCTGATTTGGGAAAATGGAAGATTTTGGGAAGTGCCATAAGCAGTTAAACTAGAACGTCGTGCTTCTTGATTATAATGAAAACCCAAATTAACATATGTATTTACTTTTTTACCTGAACTGAACCATTTTAACAGAACAACACAATAATTAACAAACAGTAGACATGATATTATTGTAGTTTTAGCTACTGAGTATTTTGTTATCCTTTTTGAAACCAGCTTATAAATAAGTTAGGACATGTTTATATTTGTCTACTTGTCAATTCGGTATATCTAATTTCTTTATTTGCAGAATAATATGTCGATTATGTCAATTGTTTATCCATGTTACTTACAGATGACTTATTCTTGAAATAAATAGATAAAATCGAAGTCATATTTGATCAAGAAACAATGTTAGGTACCTACGTAAAAAAAAGCCTTTTTCACATTTCTGCTGTATTTATTATTGCCCAATTACTAAAATTGGTCAATAATAACTTCAGCCAGTGAACATCGTTAAAAATTAAAGAGCGTGTTTTTGTAAGCTATCCATTGCGTTCCCACAAATGGCCGATAATTAGTGACAGTACGGACACCCTACATCAATATGCTTGACGGGGTCCATGTTAATTGGATAGCGACGGACAATGCCGACGACTGATGCACGGACCGCCCGACGTGCGTTATTATGACATATTGTTCCCGATTGAAACAATTCTACCGCATATATTTGCCTATGTATGTTCTGTATAGTTATTTTAGTCATTGCTGTTGATTGACGTACGAGCGCACCGAACCTTGTTTCAGCTCAATATTTGATGTCCATTTTAACTCCAATCGAAAATATTGTTTCTATTGTCGAATAGAAACACTATTTGATCTGTACGTACATATCTGTTTCTATGTTGTCTGTGGATTTTTGGTTTGAAGTTGTTTGTTGTTTGAAAATGTTCAGTTATTTTAGTTTTCGTATATTTGATACTGCTTATAGAAGCATGTCAATAAGTATGAAGAAGGCATATAATATTTCCATTAAGGTATGATTGTAGGTAGGTATCTAAACAAAATATTGCAATTTTTCATCAGACATAAAATAAAGCTCCTAAAGTCGAAAACAGAACACGACTTAGTAAATATGAGAAAAATGAAAGTAAAATCTTATAAAATATTTTGCGGGGATTACCGAGGTCTCCATTTGGATTCGATACAGAAAGTTTTGGAGATGGAATGAGAGCGTTACCTTACCTCTCACGTCCGGCCACAATTTCGATAAGACGAGTTCAGAGTGAAAAGTAAACTAGGAAAACTGGCGCAATCCACCAGCCAGTACCAATCATCCATACTCAATGCCACATCTGGAAAATTGTCTAATCTATCATGCTTCATCTGACGAATTTAAAGGTTTTATCATAAATTCATTGCCCGTTAAAAGATTTAATTTGATAACTCTACAATCACACGCGGTTCCAAGCTCTAAAAGCAAAGGACCGTGATAAAAGCAATTAAAACTTTAACACCATCAACTCCCTGCTCTTTCCGATTTAGCGATGTAATGGAACTCACTTTTACCTCAACTCTCACAATAACAGATTAATAATAATCTTATTTACTAATCCGCATTACGAAAAGTGTTTATTCCCTCTTGGAACGGGAATATTTTTCGCGCAATATAAAATTATACGTATTGTTATTTACGAAGATTTCCATTTCGAAACAAATTTGTTTTTAGCTTTTATGACAGATAATTTGTCAAGGGTAGCTGTGCTCAAGTCAAAGATAATTTATCTGTCTCAACCGCTTTATTTATTACAACGCGTTCGCATCTTGGTTGAGCCCTTAAAGTTGTTGGTTAATGGAGCTTCTTGGAGGCTGAGACGTCACTCACTGGCGGGAGGGGTATTAGACCGGGCCCCTGCGGCCAGTGGCCAGCCGCCTGGGCTTTTCTTATTTTTTGCTCCCCTCTAGCTAGTGACGGGTTTATGGAAAACGAATGAAAAGTCCAGTGATGTGTAGACAGATATATTCCCTGACATTCACGGGACAAGGAAAATATATTAAGTGCGTGTGTAACTTCGCAGAAAATTACCACTTTCGAAATTACTGTAATGAGTACTGCTAAATATGATACTTACATTATATCTCTGTTTCTCATGAAATATAACTTTCTGTAATAAGATCCCAGGTGAGCGTAGCTTCAAAAGTATTTTCGTGGCGTATTATAAGATTTTCCAACTCAAAACAGTTCTTTTATGTGGCCTTGGAGCAATAAAAACTGTAGAAAGATACAAAACGGAGTAGGTATATAATATGGCACTAGCTCGGCAAACCTTATTAAAGTCTTAAAGTGTGTATGTTCCTAATGTTTGCTCATTTCTTTTAACTGGGAAAATGAAAGAAATGTATACAGTTCACTTGGCAAGGAAAAATTGTACGGAATGAAACTGTTCTATGTAAAAACATATCTCATGTAATTGAGTTCTTACGTGGTTTTGCTCAATAATAAAATATCAAATATTATATAACTGTACATATATGTATGTATAGGTATTAAACAAGTTCTAATAAACGTGAAAATAAAAAAAAATCTGCATTGGATTCTGATTTTTATTTATTTAAATCAATGTCTCTACTATAAATAAACTCAAAATATTTAATATTTTAAATGTGAAATTAAATTGATTTAAATAATCGTTAGTTATAAGTTACTTATCATCAAAAATATTCATTACCAACCACTTCCAAGGTGTAGGAGGAGAAGATTCGACACTACAAACGCCACTGCAGCATTTTCTCTATTATTATTTCAATTTCTATAAAATAATCTGAGCGTATTTTACCCAGATTTCCAGGCAGATGATCAGGAATCGATCCGTCTGCCTGTCGAATCGCCAGGCATATTTGCAAATAGACTGATGGATCGCCTTCGTAACAGTGAATGATCTTTTCTGCTAAAACCTCATCTTTTGAAATGTGGAACACTATGCTTGTATTACGAGTATATCTGAGTATTGAACCACTGCCTGAAAAGCGAGTTAGTTTTAGTTCGAAATGAATTATTATTCACAAAATGAAATTTAAATTTGCCCGTAAATGCAACATAACTTTTAATATTTATTTCAGGGTCCAAACAATATTATAAAGGTGAAGGATATGTTCGGTTATGGATGTACTCTGTATGGATGGATTTCGATGAAATTTGGTAAATGGGTAGAAATAACTTGAAATAGCTCAGAGGATACATTTTATCCCGAAATTTTCACAGGAGCGGAGCCCCGGGGAGCAAATAGTAAATAGTATTTAAAACTACTTTCCAAAAAGAAAATCACGTTTCATGGAATAAATTCTTATTTATATCTAAAGCTAGTTTACTCGTTAGCTGACCAGACTAGTGGTCAGTTTTCTGTTTAGTTAATTTTACAAAGATAAATTCCCTAACTCGCTCGCTGGTTTTATTAATGATTGAGGGAATTCAGTGATTTTGTAAGCCTTTTTCAATGGATTTCTTTTTTTTTCCTTTTACAAAAATTGGACACATGAAAAATATAAAAGTAAAAAGGAAATTATATATTATAATGAAAAAATCAAATAAATATCAGTTTCCGCTAATTTGTTGACATGTTTAAAAAAAATGTAATCGAAATCGAGTCGAAAATGGATGATATGGTTAATAAAAAAAATACCAAATAAAAACCGAAAACAAGATAATCCCGACTAAAGGGGCTTTTAGAATTTAGAGGATGTAAAAAGGGAATGCAGGTATTTTACACACACTTTGGCTACCCAGAACGTATAAAATACAAGAAAATTAAAGAAAATATTTTTGAGGGAAACGTCGTCAGGCTCGGAGGCTGTCCAGTGGGATATAAATTAAAAACAGGAAATAAACAATTTTCTCGTATAACAACTTATCTGGTTATGTTAATTTCCTCCAGAGTCTACAGGTCAAAATTTACCGGAATTGTAGCGGTGTAACGCTACAACGCATAGAGGGGTACAAAAAACAAAGTAAATTAAATTAGTAACAGTGGGATTCCATTTGGAGGAGGTAGCAGGAGAGGGAGGAATTATGATTGATGATGGGATATGATTCGTTTCCACTTAACACATCGTAAAAGGGGTTATTTTATTGCCTCCGGCACTGTTCCTGTTAGGTCAGTGACTAATGAACTACGTGACTCGGCCATTTTAAAGTAGTCGTTTTATTATTTAAGTAGGATAACATCATTCAATAAAAATGTTTAGCTAATCTCATGTTTCATCTAAATGTGTTTGAGTAGAAAAAAAGCAACGAAGATATTTTCTAAAGAATATTACAGTATAAAATCACTTGGGTTGTTTTTCTGGCTAAGCCTATCAGACATAAATAAAATATATTTTTTATATCACCTTCAAATTTTGTATTTATGGAATAGTAAGTTGATCAACAACCTTTAATTTCTTATACACACTAAAACAAAAAAGAATCATAGGGTAAAGCAGACATTCTGAATACTTGAGGAAGTACATAGAACCGACAATATAATAATATTACATAAATCAATCTAAATAACTAACGAAAATGAAATGTGTATTTAAATAAAAGATATGAAATGATTTTCATGTATTAAAATATCTTTCAAGGTAAGTTATAAAATACTACCAAATCAATAAGTTCCTACACACAAGGAAAGCGTCCGACACGAATCCAAACGAGGAACAAAGCGAAGAAAGTAAAACGACCGTTAACTACCATCGACAAATCGGCTCTTTACGGATAGGTCATATATTATTTAGGTCCAATTTAAAAGCTAACGTGTTCGAAAATGGCGGTCTTGTATCGTGAATAAGCAAAATTGTACGAGGGGCAGGGCATAGGGACGTTCCCCCGTAATATATTAATGAGGTGTTCTTTTGCATGTCCTAGTCGACAGCCGGCATGACACGATATGAAATACTTGTTTTTTTTGCTACTTCATATTAGTGGTCAATGTACGAATTATTATAAGAATGATATTACAAAATTGGAATATTTTCTTAATGGAAATTTTAAACAAGATTTGAAGCAATTTCAATTAGAATTCTTTTATTATTAAATGCGATTCTGTGAGCATATCTCATGAATACAGAGATTAAATAAGGGTAAACTTTTCAAAGAAAAAATTTAAAACACATCGTGTACATTCAGAAGTTTAAGCATCAGTCACTAATAATCTCAGTACCTACATTTATAGAATAGATATTGTTATTACGATATATATCACTATCGTAAACTGTGAAGGAAAGAAAATAAAAAGAAATTTCAAAACTGTAAATGTAATGGCGCATTTTTGCTCCAAAAAGAGAGCAGAGTTTTTGGCGGTAAATAGATTCAGTAAAGCATTTTCCATGTCTGCGCAGTGTTCACGACGGGCAGCGATACACACTGACCACCGGCTATCTCAACCGGTGAAAATGTAAAGATTTATTAACGCGCCAAGGAAAAATTAAATTTTAAAAGAAAAGTATATTTACTGTCATTTTGGCCGGCGACGAAAGATAATCTGAGATTTGCGCGATGAGCGTCTGTTTCTTTTAAAGGATTATTTTTGAGATGCTGAGATATGAAGTAAAGTCTTAAAAGATGTACTTTTATTAAACACTAGCTGTCGCCCGCGGCTTCGCACCGTGTGAGTTTTGCTTAGATGAAAAGTATTTTTGTGTTCCAAACAGTTTCAGATGTTTCAGATCTTCGATTTTTATACGTCTACAGAAAGTACTCATCAGATTAATCAAGTTTTGCTAAGGCGCCATTTCCATATATGTTATAGTGTAGCTGGTCTCTTGGAGCTTTACATCAGATGTTCCAGATCTTCAATTTTTATACGTCAGCAGAAAATGCTCATCAGGTTGAACGACTTTTGTTAACGCACCATTTCCATATTTCTTATGGTTTAGCTGTTCTGTTATGGTTCTTCATCAGGTGTTCCAGTTTTCAAAATCAATTATAGCCTATATGTTGCCCAGGCTTAATAGCTATACAACAAAAAAAGTTTCATTCAAATCCGTCCAGTAGTTTTTGCGTGAAACGCGTACATACATGACAGACAGACAGACAGACAGACAGACAGACAGACAGACAGACAAGAAATTCCAAAATTTTTTTTTTGCTTTCTATTATTCTTTTTAAGTGTCCCTCTATCCATTTTAGTCAAAAATACTAAATGTACAGACAAAATATTTTTACTGTTTTATTATATGTATAGATTAGATAAGCTTATCATTTTCACAAAATTATATTGGAGAAAAGTGAAAGTTAACCTTATTATGTTAAACAGATTGACATCTTGAGACTTGACGAAATATTATTAAATATATGTTCATCCAACTTACTACACTTTTAACTTACTTATACATATATAATACATTACCATTACATAGGTTGTAGCTTTTGAAATTTTGGTGAAATACATAAGTATAGGACGAAAACTTCAGCAAGAAAACTCATGCAATAAAGAGATATCGGATGGAGAATTTAACACGAATTGGAGGCCCGGCCAGCCGGCCCACGGGGGACGTTAGTATTACGTCGACCACGGGGCACGTATTGCACGTAATATATTCGGGGAGCATAGGCGTAGGCGGTGTACGGCGGTACGGACCCCGTTAATTACGTAAAATTGTGACGTCACATGGGAGGATCGCGTTGCACACGTGCAGTTAAGCGAGCAGTTGCAGAATTACCCTGTTTAGCTGTATATGCTATACGGTTTCACGTAGCTTTATTTAACAGATACACGTTACATTTACTTATACAGCCTAGATAAATCGGTTAATTATTAGAACATTTCACTTAAATTTGAAGAAAAAAGTTTAATGTAAGTACATATTAATCCTTCCAAGAAACCAACCAAAAGATATGCCGTGATTGAAGGATTAAGTTATATACCTACTTTTATTATTATGCAGGTTAGAAAATATAATCCTTATAATATAAGAAAAAGCATATTAAGTTTCGTGACAAAAATATTCAACTCAAGTAATTGTTCCTTCGGAGAAAAAGTTTACCAGCAAGAGCTAAGAAGTTTCTAATGAAGATTAAGAAAAAACAGCTAATGCCGTGCTTGTGGCTTAATAAAAGTAAACGGAACTATGATTAAAAATGTAAATTAGTACATTCTCGATTCTGAAGTTTAAAACATTTCTCGTGGATAAGTTTAAATTAACGTGGACCGTCACAAGCACTTTTAAAGGCGCGACGCCGCGAGGAGGGGCCGTCAATTTTTTATTAGCTTTGAAAATCTCTTTACAAAGAGTTGCAAGGGCTCAGACCTATTATATTTAATTAGAGGCCACACTAGTGGACTTTATTAAATTCGACACGTCAAAATTTGTCTCGTCGCATCGTCTGCCTCATTCAATACGCGGTCGGAATGCAGAGCATTCCCGATCCTTTTGATGAGAGCTAAGATTAATTTCGGAGGGTTTCGAGAGCTCAAAGGAAATTTTAGAATATAAGTGCATTAATAAAGGTTTTTTAGCCTCTCGATAGGGCACTCTTTTATCGCAAAAATGTCTTTATTAAATTTGTGGGCTTTTATGTGCATGTTCGGTGACTTTATTACTTAAAAGCCGCGCTCGAGTATTGCGTTGCGAGCGCGTTTTTAGCGCATTTAATAAATGTCACCAAATTAGTTTCTGAAACGAATTTCTCTTTGGTGCTACCGTGAAATTTATTTTTGGTTTTAAAGCTATTTTATTTTTATATAGTATAATTTGACTGATGCTGCGTCCGGGATTTTTGTTTAATAACTTTAATTCTCGAATTTAAAAGTTATAAATAAAACAGTGATTTTTATGGCAGGCAAACAAAGTCGAATACATATGATAATATGTCTACGTAGATACAGTAGCTTATACAATTGACTTTTTAGCATAAACGGAATCACGCATTTTGAAAAAAAATTTTTTTATCAGTAATTAAAATAGTTTTTGATATAGTTGCATGATAGGTAGGTATAGGACATAGGTTAATATCTATTGTATTATAAAAAATATAGAAAAAAAATTTGATTTGGCTCTTCACATCAGAATGTACTTTACACATATGATAAAGGTAGGTGTCTAATCAGCCAAACTGTGTAACTTACCTGTGATGGCTGGAGCTGGAGTGTCCCGTGGTGGAGCTGGACATCGGAGACCGAGCTGGATACGCAGCGTTCCCGCCGCCTTCCGACATCACGAACTCTGAAACAATTGTAATGCTATCATACTATTATAAAAAGGAAGTATTTGTGAGTTTGTTTGTATCTTCGGAACTACTGAACCGATTTCAAAAGAAGGTGAAAATTCTTTCACCATGACATAGGCTACAATTTATACATGTACCTCCCGAGCGAAGCCGGGGCGGGGCGCTAGTATTTAACACTGTCAAAAAAAATAACACTGTGACGTCATGCCGTCTAGCCGCGCGCTGGGAAGATTTCTCCTCCCCCGCTTCCTCATGGCAGGACAAGAGCGCGCCGGCCCTATATACCTAAGCGTGGCACCTGTGGTCGGCGCGGCGCCCTCTGCTTCTACGGCGGTTGGCTTTGAAGCTGAGTACCTTTTCTCCGACTGCGGGCTCTCGACTGACCTTGTGCCAAGACCTTACGACCCTGAACTCTCTCTAATTTCCAAAAAAGTGGTAGCTTTTAAGAATTCATATTGTGTCTTGTAATAAATAACAGTGTTAACTATTTCTTATTTTATTCATCTCTTTGATTTAGTGCTTAAGTAGGATCTAGGCTCCCCTAGGTCACAAAGTTATAACCTTACGTTATACTACGTTACGTTAAGTTATAACACGTACAAAGTTGTGAAGTCCGTCACGTTCAAGAAGTTACATGGTATCTTTATTGACATTAAACGACTAATATGACGGATCTCATTTAAAATAAGTTTGTTGCATTTTTCTGAATCAAATTCTATAGGTATGTAAATTTCGTTTTCTTTTATTGAATTCATCGGTTAATTTTCATCTGAATTTTTAATTTAGGATCAATACGAAATATGTTTAACTATCCTAACATTTCCCAAAAACTGTAAGGAGTACACTAGTGCGCGTAAAATGCTCTTGGTTTTTGCGGCCGCCCGCTGACTATCAATCCTTCTGTCACGATATCGACAGCACATTTGTTTGTTCTCACCATTTTTGTCTCAGCCTCCGCAGCCCTTGCACTGCACTGGTTGTTGGTACAGTTATCGTCATGTAAACGTTATTTTGGATGAAAATATGGAAGGTTGATTCATATTAGCTCAGTAAAAAAACGAGGGCGGTCTGAAAGTACGTTGGATGTAGGTGATCCCTACTGATGTCTGAACACTCCAAGTCCCCGAGTAGCCAAGAATATGTAAGAAGTATGTAGAAGTAGAAGAATATGTTTACTAAATCATAGTTTTATCAGAGCCCACGAGATCTACACACTTCAGTAAATAGAGCAACATACGCACCGTCCGTGTTGCTATTAGGTACCAATGAGTTATTACTCAAATAGTATAGTACCTACGAGTACTTTTAATAATTGGTCAAGTGCGTGTCGGGCAACGCGCATTGTAGGGTTCCGAAGGTACCTATCCTGTAGAAATGTGGACACATAATTAATGAAAATAACCTAAGTAGTATACCATCATATATGAAAATTGTTCCTACAAATATTTTTCATACTAAAATATATTTTGCATGTTTAACGTCTATTTCTCATTATCGTGTAAAGTCTACATAGCCGTGATAATTTTCCTTTTAAATTCATTATATTTGTTAGTTATTGTAATTTTTTTCAAGTATCCACCCTCCACCATTTTCCTGTTCGAAGGAGGGGGGGGGACACTTGACTCTAACAAAATTTATCACTTTAAAGTTAAATATTTCGCACACGGATCCCTAAATCAAAAAATGTTCTTTAAACACTTATAATATTTTTAAAAGACCTATCAAATGATACCCCACACGATGGTATAATCGAGAGTAAAAAAAATCTTCCCAATTTAGGTGTAGGGGAGGCCCCCTAAAAAAAATTTTTTTTCCTAATTTTATTCTACAGTTCGCTCCGCGTAATAAATATGTATATCTATACCAAATTACAGTTTTCTAGTACTAGTAGTCTCTGAGCTTAGCCGCGGACAGACGGACGGACGGACGGACAGACATGACGAAATTATAAGGGTTCCTTGTTTACTTCGGAACCCTAAAAATTTAGATGACCACAATTTCTAGGTACGCGTAAAATTGACTTCATTTTAAATAAGTGATGTATAAAAGTATATGCAACTCCCTCAATAGTGATAAGAATTTTTCGTCGACCCTGACTATACTCGTTTTTGTGGTAGAAGCTCGGACAGTGGCTGCGGCTAGAGATGGGCATAACGACTTAAAAAAATGAACCAACTTAATCGTTAAATTATTTATCAAAAGTTGATTTCATTAATAGCTTATCTGCTTAATTGCTTATTATTTTTTTCGTTGAAATTTTTTACATTCGACATTAATTATATGCTGTTAGTTTTAACTTACGACATTAGTAGCCATTTTAGCACAATAATATTTACAGTAAAATCTGTCTCTGCAGAATAACTTTCAAACACGAATTTACACAGTAAGTACAGTTATTTACACTATTTTATATTTACACATAACTTTCGTCTTTGTCGAAAATGTTTATCATTTAGAATTAAACTTTAAACTAATAATACTAAACACTAATAAACTAAAAACCGAACGAATCGCACCGAGCGCTGCTTTCTCTTAGGCAGAAAAATCATCACTGACATGACAATAATAAGCAATTATGCAAATTTCGTTTAAAATGACAATACGAATAAATTAGAAGTTCAATTTTTAAAGCAATCTATATAATATCGAAGCATATTTAACTTGGTCGGTTAATCATCGCATTCATCGCCATCACTGATACGATACGTTTAAAAAAGCAAATAAGAAAAAAGCAAATAAGGTAACAACACGATTAAAATTAACGTTGAATATTTAAAGCAATTAGTATAACGTCGAAGAATATTTGATATGGTAGGTTTATCAGCCGGTCAGCGGTTTGCGCGCGCAAGCGGAGGACTCGCGTGATTGTGTTGTGATTGGTCGAAATGTCGACATACTCTTTTCTGATTGGTGGATAGGTCTCGGAATCTCAGGCCATCGAATTAAATTGCCCGAGTGTTAAAATTATAAACGAAAGCAATAAACGATAGTTGCTTATTATAAATAACCTATTATTGTGTTAAAAATAAAAATTAGTATATGTTAAATGCTTTTCGTTTAAACGCCCATCTCTAGCTGCGGCGCCGACGATCAATCTGCCTCTGGACATGATGGATGTAGCCGAAGACCTCGACGCCTCGCTCGCCACTTCTACGCCTCGACAAAACACAACACAACACTATTTATCGATGGCCTCTCTTACACGCTCCATGAGTGCCTCTATTTATTTCCTATGTCGTCATCGCGACCTAATGAATAATTTATATTGTTATCCTAGTCTCCAACTGATGTTTATGTAAGTGGGAGTTCGGATAAAGGTACGATAAAATAAAAGATCCCTAAAGAAGTTTATCTTCCTCGGAATCTAGCGAGCTCTACACATTTATCAAATCATCCGACGGTAGGCGCTACCAATTTGCTTACGTCGTTTTAATTTTTGACAAATGTTCAAGAGGAGGGATCGTGACGTGACGCGATGAAACGAATCTCCCTTGTTGGCTATGACGTTTTATTTTTAGACACGATGTTAAATTTTACAATTTAAGATGAGTACTTATAATAAAATAAATTAAAATTTATTTTTGGAATACTTACAGAATCTGACAACATTTACAGAAAAAGAAAACAGCAATATATGCATTATGATAGATCACGTTGATATTATTATATAGACAAGTCATTAGATGCTCGTCTTCAAGGCAGGGAAGAGTCCGGAGAATATCACCCCTGTCGTTTTGAATGGCACAGTGGTTCGGGTTGTCAACCAGTTCAAATATCTTGGCCATATTGTTACTGAAGACCGAAAAGATGATTTGGATATGGAGCGCGAGAGACGGGCATTGTCGGTTCGGTGTAACATGCTCGCGCGCCGTTTTGCAAAATGTAGCGAAGAAGTGAAGGAGACCCTCTTTAGGGCGTACTGCCAGTGTCTCTACACCTGTCAGTTATGGTACAGGCATAAGAGGACCTCCTACAGTACCATGAGGGTGCAGTATAATAACGCATACCGCATCCTCATGAAGCTTCCTCGCTACTGCAGCGCGTCGGGCATGTTCGCCGAGGGGAGAATGCCCGATTTCTTTGCTATTATGAGGTCACGTATATCTTCTTTTTGGGACAGATTGCGTGGCGCTAATAATAGCATACTTAAAAGTAGTAGGCAACGACCTGACGAGCCCGATGACGCAGTATTGGATCACTGCACATCGGGAACCAAATAAAAAATGATTTAAAAATTATAAGACTGTTGTCACACTGTGTGACCGTAACTTTGTTTATTTATTTATGTTCTTTGTACAATTTATATTATTTTGTACATTTGTATGGGTTTTTACCTGAAATAAAAAATTATTATTATTATTAGTCGAATTTTAGGTAAAAGATGTAAGTAGGTACGTTTTTTGCATTAAAAAAAAATCGATGTTCATTTATGATCAGGCTTTTTCATTGGTAGATTTATTCAAATAATAAACAGTCATTCTTCGCCTTTACTATTCCAAACTAACGTTGAGGAGTAATCTACTTTTATTTTTATGTCTCAGGTTGTTGTAGGTAGAAATACTGTAAATTATAACTTCCCGTATTCCATTTTGTTTATCATGTTGCAAATATATTACGCAGGCCTTCCGTTTGTGTAATATGTAAATATGAAACTGAAGCGGAAGGAATGGAAACAAATATTCTGCGGATCTTCGTATTCATTAGACGTACATCACGTATTATTATTTGCTTATAATTATGTAAAAAAGCTATGGTTTCATGAAAATTTGGTGATTTTTATATATACTTATACATATATATACTATCTTAGATTCTTTCCTTACAGCCACGCTTATACGACTACACGTGGCAGAATCAACTTTTGACCATTTGATCTCAACTTATGTAACATTATATATTATTATTTATAATCATCAACATCATCAATAAAACTGTAACTGGTCTGTGTCTGTATAGGTATATGTAGAAGATTAAAAAAAAAAACTATGAAGGGTTTTCATGGGGCCATTAAAAGCCAAATCCATTTTTTGTAGAAATCTTGTCTGTCTTTCTGTCTGTATGTTTGTACGCGCTTCACGCAAAAACTCTTGGACCAAATTTGATGAGGATTTTACTGCTGTATTATTGTAACGCGGCAACGCGTTCATCCTCTTTGGATCTATTTATGCGTGCGCTGGCACATACATACTTATTTCACCTGTCATAAATTTTAAACTGTATTCATTCATATTCGATTCTGCATTTTGGTTGTCATTCTTGGCCTAGCATCTACCGATATCTATTATTATAAGTTACTTTCATTGTGAAGTTAAAATAATACTATTTTAAAATATTATTAAACTATAGACCCTTATCGGGTATGTATTATTAAGTTTTATTAGTTGTTTCGGAAGTAATTCTAAATTTATAGTGAAGTGTGTTATCTTTTCTAATCATAATATATAATAATTTTCTAATAATAATCGTTGTGGCTAAATTGATTCGATAAGTAGAAATTAGAGTACACTATCAATCACCACATTGGATCGAATACTTATTGAAAGCATTCGCCGTTAATAAGCGTTGCTACAGACGATTTAGACAATAGGAACAATGCACAAACCACTTACCATGTAGGCAGGCTTCGAGCACGATTCCTCACGAATAGTTCTTCCTTTAGACACCTAGCCGGCCAGCCACACACGATTATAAAGTTCCAAAAACACTGTTGAGCACTTGAAGTTTTATTAAGAATAATTGAGTAAAATGTAATGTTTGATGCGCGCGCGCCTTCGCTTTCACGTACAGACACGGAGAGGTTTTTACTGGTTCTGCCACCAGCCTTCTGCTACCAGCCTATGGCGTTGATCTCTCAGACACCGGTAGGATCTGCGCATGCGCCAGCGGAAGTCCGGGCGCCCCATTGGCTAAATAGAACTGCAGCACAGCGAATTGTGATGATTGATAGGTGCATCGGTAAGGCGCGCGAAATTCAAATTGAAAGGTAAACAAGATTTGCGTTGAAAACGGAACATTCCGCCCACCAAAATACCAATAGGATTTTCCCAGAGTAAGAATAAGAAACGGTAATTAACGATAAATATGTTTAAGTTATTATTCTAAACTTAAAAGCTAACAAATGATAAGTTGAAACGATTATACGGAGGGTAGAGGACATAGTTTGACCAAAGGTCTCTTAAGCGAGTGATCCCTGGCTGTTCTAACGGTTGCGACTCGAACTACCCCATCAGGGCCAGGATGCAAGGAAACAACTCGTCCTAATGCCCATTGAAGAGGAGGCCGATTGTCCTCTTTTATAAGTACGATTGAGTTTACAATTAACGGTGTTGAGTCCGTGATCCATTTTGCTCGCTGAGTTAACCCATGTAAATATTCATTTTTCCAGCGTTTCCAAAATTGTTGTTGAAAAGATTGGATAAGTTGCCATCGATTTAGTCGATTGATTTTTACGTCCTTGTAGTCGGAGTCAGGAACTGCTGTAAGAGGTTCCAGCGTTAAAAAATGACCGGGCGTAAGAACGTTCAAATCGTTGGGATCCGAGCTCAATGGACACAAAGGCCGCGAATTTAAAATTGATTCGATCTGAGCGAAGAGTGTGGTAAGCTCTTCAAACGTTAAGACCTGATCGCCAACAATACGGTACAAATGACTCTTTGCGGCTTTGATTTGGATTTCCCACACCCCTCCAAAGTGGGGAGCAGAAGGTACGTTACGTTTAAAATCTATTTTTTCCGCATGAGAGGCTTGTTCGATACCTGACGCTAGTTGTGAACTTGCACCAACGAAATTCGTACCGCAGTCAGAGTGAATAACATTGCAGCGGCCGCGACGAGAAACGAAGCGACGCAATGCCGCGATGAAGCCGTCAGTCGATAAAGTAGAAACCACCTCAAGGTGCACTGCTTTTGTGCTCAAGCATACGAATAAACACAAGTACGCTTTATCGATTTTAGCACCACGATGAAGCCCGAGCTTAATTCGAAAAGGCCCTCCTAGATCGACACCTACGACAGAGAAGGGTTTTGCCTGATTGACACGAAAGGCCGGAAGGTCGCTCATAAAGGGTTGCAAAGGTTTCGGTTTAAGACGGTAGCATCTTATGCATCTTGAAAGATGATGACGTACAGCATGCTTTGCCGCAAGTATCCAAAACTGTTGTAAAATCAGATAGTTGGTTGTGTTCAAACCGGGATGAAAATTGTTTCGATGAATAGATTCGATTACAGCTGATGTAAGAACACTCTTTTTGGGCAATAATGCGGGATACTTATGTTCGAAGTCAAGATCGGAGCGCGATAGGCGCCCGCCTACTCTGAGTATACCCTGCTCGTCCAAAAACGGGTTTAGTTTACGAAAACTGCGAGGTAACTGTATCTTTGATTGTAATTTGGATATGACATCCAAAAACAACGATGTTGGAAATGTTTGACGATAATTAGTAACGCACGATGACGCTCAGCGTCCGTTACGAAAAAGATTATCTGATCGCGGAACAGTGTTACGCATGTTATTACAAAACCTGCGAACGTAAGCGATAATGCGACAGATTTTATCTAAAGAAGAATATTTTTCGAATAGCCGATCAATTATAGACGTGTGATTAACGCTTTCGATTTGATCCGAAACGAGAGCCGTGGTGCGACGCTGCTCAGAGAGCACCGCATTGTCATCGTTTGAACGATTTTTCGATGTATCGATTGGCCACTCAGACTGTGGTTGAGACAACCATTCTGGGCCCGCCCACCATAGGGCAGTGTTTAGCAAATCGTGAGGCAATTGCCCACGCGAACAAACATCTGCAGGATTTGTGACAGATGGTACGTGCCTCCAGCACTCGGTCGGTACGATATCTTGAATGTGACTTACGCGGTTTGCAACGAATGTCACCCAGCGAGAAGAAGGAGCTCGCAACCAGGATAAGGTAACGGTGGAATCACACCACAGATAAGTGTCATGGACAGGAATCCGCAGCGTGTCCTTGACAAATTTGATAAGGTCTGTAAGCAAAACTGCACCACACAGCTCTAAGCGAGGTAACGATTGACGTTTTAAAGGAGCTACACGAGCCTTTGCACATACGAGAAAGACGCGAACGGAGCCGTCAGACTCGATAACACGCAGGTATATAACGGCGCCATATGCTGCTTCGGAGCTGTCACAAAATCCATGCAGTTGATATGATTGAGCGCTATCGGTAGCGTATTTACGTGGAATTTTAAGATTCCTAACTTGAGGAAGCTGTTCAGAGAACTTTTCCCATTGAGAGATAATTTCCGGTGGGGGCTTATCATCCCATGAAAGACCTAGAATCCAAAGCTTTTGAATAAGACATTTGGCATGAATTGTCAAAGGAGATAGAAAACCCAGAGGATCGAAAATTCTGGCAACCTCACTCAAAATCGTTCGCTTGGTGCACGGTTGATTAGATGGATTAACGGTAAAGACGAACGAATCCGAAGCAGGCTCCCACTTAAGGCCCAGAACCTTGATAGTTGTGTCTTCAGTTTCGGTAAAAGTGATTGCTTCTGAAAGACACGCCTCCGCGGGAAGATCGCTAAGTAGCTCGGGTCGGTTACTCACCCATTTTCGGAGCTCAAACGAGCCAAGACCGAAAAGAGCGATGAGTTGAGTTTTGATTTCTCTGGCGTCCTTCAGCGATGAGCTTCCGGATATGACGTCATCAACGTATATGTCGGAAGTTAAAACGGTTTTGGCCTTTGGGTACTTGTGACCCTCATCGTTGGCCAGTTGCTGAATAGAGCGGCACGCCAGGAATGGAGCGGAAGACACTCCGTACGTTACGGTATTTAATACGTACTCTTGAAGAGGCTCATCTGGGTGAGCTCGCCAGAGAATACGTTGATAATCACGATGTTGAGGAGCTAGGTTGATTTGACGGTACATTTGGCGCACGTCTGCCATGAAGACAATTGCGTGCTCACGGAAATGAAGAAGGATCTCTACGATATTTGATTGTAGCTTCGGTCCCGTCAGCAGCGAGTCGTTTAGCGATTTGGAAGTTGCATCTTTAGCCGAGGCGTCGAATACAACGCGAAGCTTCGTTGTAGCGCTGTCGGGACGTAGCACACAATGGTGCGGTATATAATACTTGCCTTGACCCATTTGCTTGGCAGGTACCAGAGTCATGTGACCACTGTCGATATAGTCAGTCATGAACTCCACGTATTGTTGGTTTAACTTGTGATCGCGATACAGACGCCTTTCAATGGCATGAAAGCGTCGTAAGGCTATCTCTCGAGAACCTTCAAAGACTGGCTCCTCGTCGTCCTTGAAGGAGACAAACTACATATCTACCTGTCTCGTCACGGTAGTGATTACTGAGAAAACTATTTTCACAGCGTTGCTCTTCTGGGGTCAATCGGGAAGATTGTGGAACGTTATCGATTTCCCAGAAACGTTGAACAATTTTGTTTAAACTATCGTCTACGGTAGAAGGGGCTACTCCTAGTAGACTGGACGATGCGAGTCTGGACTTCCCAAGAAGAAGCCAGCCGAAGACTGAGTTGAAAGCTCGCGGTTGAGAGGCGTTACCCTTCAGACGTTGTTCGAGAAGTGACTCAGCAAAGACGTCGGCACCTAACAAGACGTCGATTGGACCAGGGATGTCAAAACCAGGATCAGCTAGCGGTAGTGTTTTGACCTCCTCCCATCCTTTCGTATTTAGCCTTGCTATCGGTTGATCTCCGCAAATGCTCGGTATGACGAGCATTCCCAGACGAAACTTTACGTTACAGTTGGTGCCAATGTCGCATGTAACAAAGCCACTGACTGAGGCAGGGCTGCCCCCTAACCCATAAACGTTGATATTACCAGTTATAGGTTTTAGATTTAATCGTTGAGCGGCGTGAGCCGTGAGAAAATTGTTTTGACTGCCGGTGTCAAATAACGCGCGAAATGTATGAAATTCACCAGAAGCATCACGAATCTGGACTAGAGCTGTTGCCAGTAACACGGTTGTGGTTACGGTTGGATCAGACTGAGTCAACGAATCCTTAGCCACTAAGGTCGCCGAGCTTGCCGCCGACTCCTTATGTAGCAAAGTGTGGTGTTTACGTCTACATTGTCGACATGAAAACATTGATGTGCACTCTCGCACTGAATGGGATGCGTTAAGACAATTGTAGCACCATTTCTTTTCAGTGGCCACAGCCATGCGCTCATCTATTGATTTTGCCAAAAAATCATTACAGGCCGAGATGTGATGTTCATTGCGACAGTAGGCACATTTACGAATCGGAGTGCTCGAATTGTGAGCAGGTTTCGCTTGTTGTTTATCACCAACATTTTTATGAGTAGTGACGGTGGGAGCGACAAGCGAATGCGTGACGTTATGTCGCTTGAACTTCTGTGAAGTTCCCGGTGTGTCCTTTGAAACGTTAGCGGTTTTATTGGTAACATTCGAAAAGTGCGTGTCGCGAATTAATGCTTCACCTTTAGAGTGTAAGAATGCCCTTAAATGGTTATACTGTGGAAGCTCAATATCGGTATGTTTTTCCTCAAACTCGCGTCTTAATTTGGTATCGAGTTTGGCCAGAACATTATAACAAAGAACAAAATCCCATTTATCGGTAGGTAATTTTAAAGTTTTTAAAATTGTTAAGTTCTCATCGATCGTGTCTAAGGCGCGTCGAAAATCTTGAGCGTTCGAAGTCTTTAAACTAACGTCCAAGATATCACGCCAGCACGTAAACGCTAATTCGCGTTTATCTTCATAACGGGACTTGAGAGCCTCGTACGCACTTAAATAATGTTCACTTGCAACAGGAAAAGTTCTAATGAACGATAAAGCATCACCACTTAAAACTGACACGAGATAGTGAAATTTCTCAATATTACATAAGGAGGTAGAATCATGTATCAACGCGTTATAAGTTGCAATGAACTCAGGCCATTCCTTGATAGCACCGGAAAAAGTTGGCAACGAAATTTTTGGTAACCGCATATTTCCACTGTGCGAACCGGTCAATGAATTATGTTTCGAAGTGTCAGCTTGTTGAGATGAACGTTGTTCAAATTTTCGTTGAATTGCCAACACTTGAAAATACAATTCGTCAAATCGATCCTGAACTTCATCGTCCTCCTCATCGGCATCATCCTTAAGAAGGTCCAAAATAATAAAATGGGAGTCATGAAAACTATCAGCAATCGTTTTTATTTCATGACAATATGAAAGAAATAACCCTACTTGTGATTCATCGGTATTGGCTAAGGTACCTACTTCCAAAGCCTTCGTTAAGCGATTATATGCTATAGTTCGTTTACGTCGCAAACTGGGCAAATTATTAATAGTGTACGTATTTTCGATACCCTTTTTAATAGTAGGTTTAGATTTACGCCTTGATAATAAAGACATAATTAATATCAAAACAATAAAAACTGATTGCAACAAATATTCGGATTCGATAAAAAGTTTAGTTGCGAACGTCTTCAGCGAGACCGCGTTCACAAGAATCGACGAGAATCACTGGGGCGGTATTACACGACAACAGGTAATATTGTCACCTCGGTCACCTGAGTTTTAAATTGAAATAAATTAAATTGATAAGGATGAATTAAATGAGCGTTAGGAACACTAAAAACGGTTTGCGATATTCGTTAATGTACGGTAAATAAAAATAAAAATCAGTTTTTTTGTAAAAACAAAAAACTATGATTTTTAACCTAAAACGGTAATATTGAAAATGTGAACGCACCAAAATTCGTTGAAAATATGATACGATAAACGATACAACGTCACGATAAAAAATATTTCGTAATTTGAAACGAAATAACTTTTCGATAAATAAATATCAAGAGGAAACGTTGAACGGTTGGAAAAAAGTAGTCGAGTTATAACGAACTATTAACATAAAATTATGAGAAGGTGGATTTGCAATATTGTATTATTGCGAACGGTAAAACGGTAGATAATTTTATGCTAATAAGTATAAAACGACAAAAGAATTTATTTTCAACAAATATTCTAGAAACTGATGGAAGCCATCTTAAATCGATAATCGGTAGGTAAGGTACTCAACAAAACAAAATGGAACAAAGACTTGTTTTCCGATTAGTAATTGAAACAAAATGTTATGTTTATTCGTTTTAGCTGTACTAGTAAGTATAATAAGCGTGGAATACGGTAAATGAAGTAGCAATTACTAAATCGAATTGGTATTTGGCGGCAGACTGAAGGTAGGTATCCAAAGTTCCCGGGTTTCGGCACCAAAAAATGTGGCTAAATTGATTCGATAAGTAGAAATTAGAGTACACTATCAATCACCACATTGGATCGAATACTTATTGAAAGCATTCGCCGTTAATAAGCGTTGCTACAGACGATTTAGACAATAGGAACAATGCACAAACCACTTACCATGTAGGCAGGCTTCGAGCACGATTCCTCACGAATAGTTCTTCCTTTAGACACCTAGCCGGCCAGCCACACACGATTATAAAGTTCCAAAAACACTGTTGAGCACTTGAAGTTTTATTAAGAATAATTGAGTAAAATGTAATGTTTGATGCGCGCGCGCCTTCGCTTTCACGTACAGACACGGAGAGGTTTTTACTGGTTCTGCCACCAGCCTTCTGCTACCAGCCTATGGCGTTGATCTCTCAGACACCGGTAGGATCTGCGCATGCGCCAGCGGGAAGTCCGGGCGCCCCATTGGCTAAATAGAACTGCAGCACAGCGAATTGTGATGATTGATAGGTGCATCGGTAAGGCGCGCGAAATTCAAATTGAAAGGTAAACAAGATTTGCGTTGAAAACGGAACAATCGTTATATATTTTTGTTTTAGGTCTTATGTTTCACCAATAAAAACTATTACAACGTCCCTGAGGTTTATTATTATTTAGAGCTCTCACGCTCTATTATAATGAAACTTATGTTGTATTAGTATGAAACTTACGCCAGATTTTAAGTTAGACCTTCTCTAACTTAAACCTGGCGTAAGTTTCATCTTGAAACGCCATTTAGAACTTGAGATAATATGCGCGGACGAAGTCACGGGCACAGGCTAGTGTACCTACTCATAAAATAGTATAAATACGTTATCAGATTAAAGAAAGATATTTCACAAGCATCACGTGAGTGATGTTATTTTTGCTCCGGAGAGAAATTTCATAATTGAGAGAAAATGAAAATTGATCGTCTCTAACTAAGATAAGTTTCCGAAGTTATGACGCAAGGAAAGTGCTCCCACGCGACGAGCGGGTAGCAAAAATGTTCTTGTGATTTAGTTTTGCTCGCAAAAACTAATTATTGTTCGAACAAGAAAGCTAAGTGACATTATTTATAATCCAAACTAATGTAATATAGGTAATAGTAGTCCAGTCTGTCTGTTAAATTTTCATATCTTAGCAGTTTAACTAAACTTTGATATAAAGGACAGAGGCGGATGAGATCTTGGAGAAGAATAAGGCTTTTTGAAGTGAATTCTCATAAAAATACAGTACTTAGTAGATTTTAGATATACTTATGTAATAAATATTGTAATTAACACGTGACTTCCAAAAAAATATCAAAAACGCATATTACGTAGGTAAATGAATAATGTATGTTCTGTTGTAAACAACTTCTGCTGCTGAAAATGCTATTGCTTCCTGAGAAATAAAAGACATGATAGAATTGTGCAGTGGACGCGAACGTAGGTATGACAGCTAAACAAAACGCTGCCCCTAGAAGTGTCTTGTATCAGACTCTTTATGAATACCATATGAGGCGACCGCCATTTCTACATACAAAAATCGGCATGGAATCAAAGCCCACATGTCCGCGGAGGCCTACCTTAATTTTCCTCAGCGACCCGCGCTGAATACCAAAGGAAGGTTGGACTGGACATCATCCTGCAACTTAAAGGATTTCCATAAAAATAACTGAACTGAGACATTTAATATTGTGTAACTATAATACGAGTAGGTTAGCAAATAAAAATAATGTAAATTTGTATTCTCATACAATTTTACTATACTATATATTGGTTGATTTAATTGTATTTCGAAAATCCTATCCTAATCCTAACTAATATTATAAATGCGAAAGTGAGTTTGTTTGTTTGTTACCTCTTCACGCTTCATCTACTAAACCAATCTTCCTGAAATTTTGCATACACATAGTTAGAAGTACGGAGAAGGACATAGGGTACATCGCGGGAAAAAGCACTGTTCCCGTGGGAAATTCACGCGGGCGAAACCGCGAGCGAAAGCTAGTACTGTTATGTTAGGAAAATTCCAGATCGAAATTTTCAAAAAGATTTACATTAAGGATACCTTTATAAGATTTGTATAGAATAATAAGTTACTAGTAATATATTTTATTACTACTAAATTTTACCGAGAAACGTTTTCGAATTTATATCGTTACAATATTAAATTTAATTTTAACGAAATACTTGTGGAATGGTTTTCCGTAATGTCGAGAAGCCGACAATGCCAGAGTAATTTTGCTTATTTCGGTTTAAATTACTTGATCTCGTTTACGGGCCTTTGAAGATTGTTCCAAGTTTTCACAAAGTTTGTGTCTAATTTATTGTTTAGCGTCACTTTCTTCTGTTATTTAACGTAGGTTAACTGTGTAAAACATTTTTGAATTACAGTTAATTAAAACATACTTCACACAGTAATACTTTTGAGTAAAATATGCTTATTTGTGAAAAATACGCACGATTTTTTTGTGCGTTCTTAATGTGTCTGTTGATTTTTTTTAAATACATAATTGATATATTGAAAGAATTAAATTTGCAGCTGAAAAAAAAGACCTAGGTATTCACCTAGGTACTTGCAGATAAGAATATTTCAGACTAATCACTTGATTTAAATTGAAGTAAATAACTAAGTACCAAAATACTTATGATGATGCTTAATTATTTTATCAGACTGGAATTTAATTTCAACTTAAATGAAGGTGATTCCCTAACTTTCCAACACAGTCGCTAATAACGAAACTTGTGGTTAATAGCTGAGGAGAATGGGGGTAGAGGGGAGGGTACGAGGAAATTTTAAGACAATTCAATGGGAAAATCTGCCTTTGTAAAACTTTATTGTATTGTTATAAACTGAAGGTATTTTAGGATTGCCAAAGATTTGTCGAATTCAATACATAATTGGTTGTGTTGGTCAACTACCTGAAGTAGTAAATTGTATTTATAACAATACTAACAAATTCCTAAAGCCCTCGTAGCCTAGACTTTGAAATTTTTATCAAATTACTCTTTATATTCAGGGTAAATTCACTATGAGAATACACGTAGCTGACCACGCGTGTGGTCAAATGGAACTCAAAATAAATTAAAATTGCATATGTATTAATGTAACCTCGACAATTTTCAAAGAAAACGCCATTTCCGGGCCCATTAATGTAATAAATACACTAAAAGCTTATAATTATAGAATTTTCCTTATTCGCTTGGGGTCCGGTAATATTTCGTACAGTTGAAGGTAATAAACCACACGTAAAAATAGCAATATTTCAAAGTATACATTTATAAAATAATAGACGCGTAATGTCCACAGCCATGAAACGTAGATTATAAACTAAAACGACGATATTAATAATTTAACGGGTCCGAGCTACAATATCAATAGAGCTTTGGTAATAAATAAAGCATTTTCAGATTTATAGATACATATATAAAGTACACTTTGAGTAAGGCTTTCAGAGCGCCGCCGCGCTAACATATCGAATCTTTATGTGGTCATTAAACATATTTTTATGAGGACACCGCGGTGTACTATATTATTACTTCAGGGGAGAGTTAGGGCGGAAACATACTCAGCTAATGTTACGTGCACATGACTCGTTTTATTATATTATGCCTCTGTAGTATACAATGTCGAAGTATTTGGTAAAGAAAATTTAAAAATAAGCCTGGATAGTTGGCTTATTTTTAAATTTTCTTTACCAAGCTAAGCTTGGCGTTAAAGTCTCGCGACTTGTGGCGCTGTCCACCCCATTAGAAATGAATATACTGTATTAGAATAAATCTTGAAACTGTTTAATGGAGCAGATAACATAAAAGGCGCTGCTTACCCGTACTACCAGTAGTCCTACTGGTAGTACCATGGGAGATTTTTTTGCCAGTGGTACTACTGACGAGTCTAGTAGTACTATGGGCAATTAATTTTACTCCTGATACTACTCTACTGAGGTACAGTGGTCTAGAGATGTAAAAGGAGGTGAAATTTACTCGAAAGTTCATAGTTACCCGTGCACCTACCGCTCTATGAATTATAAAGAGCCTCAAGTGAACAAAGTGCATTCGTAAACTGGCGTAATCCGGTGTGACCTCTGGTAGTGTTACACTATGAAAGGTAACAAACCAAGTAAATATGCACACAGAAATCCATATTTTACATGCCTTTGTCCTTGCAGTGCTTGTGGTCCACCGGTCAAGTTCACCTGGGTGAACTACGGGCACTTTTTATTCTAGAACTAGCTGCGCCTCGGGCCTTCGCTCCCGTGGGAATTTCGGATTAAAAAGTACCTTATGTAATACTAGCTTTTGCCCGCGGCTTCGCCCGCGTGAATTTCCCACGGGAACAGTGCTTTTTCCCGGGGTAAAAAGTAGCCTATGTGCTATTCCAGGTCATTATCTACCTCTGTACCAAATTTCATCGAAATCCGTCCAGTAGATTTTGCGTGATTGAGTAACAAACATCCTCACAAACTCACAAATTCACAAACTCACAAACTCACATCCAAACTTTCGCATTTATAATATTAGTATGGATTCCGGTATTCCCGTTTTTTTCTACCCGTGTACCAAATTTCATCAAAATCAGTCCAGTGGATTTTGCGTGATTGAGTAACAAACATCCTCACAAACTCACATCGAAGCTTTCGCATTAATACTATTAGTAGGAGTATGATAAGTATATAGGCACTACTATATGGTATTAGTATAAATGCTTGGTGTCTTCCTTTTGTTAGTCTTTAGCAGTAATTTAACAAATTATTATCTATGGCCCCAAGTTCGTAGGAATTTCTGTAATAAAATTGAGCAATCTATATTTTTACACGACTGACCAAAAAAGGAGTGTTATGTTTTCAGGGTTCATGTATGTATGTATGTAAGTATGTATGTATGTAAGTTTCTTACCATAAGTCCTCAACGGCTTAACAGATTTTGATGTGAGAGGTATTGTTAGATTCCTTGCATTCCCCCGAGTGACATAGGCTATGTGAGTTGTCAGTCGTGTTTTTTATTTTTTAATAATTTGCTTGTTAATCATAAAATTGATATAACGTGTGTTCTCGGCTTTAGCCATACTGTCATTTCATTGGTCAGTAATTCGCGGAAGTGAACCTCCATCGAAATTGACAATGTACGTAATAAAGCATTTACTGCGCGATATTGCAGCCGCGCTCGGTGCGGAGCCGGCGCGAGCGTTCATAATAAAACAAATTTTATGCGCTATTATTTTTTTCATTATTGATGGAATTTTGGCCGTATAAACAACGGAATATGAGGTCAATATTAGTACCTGTACTCTGTGTTCGTGATAATATTCAAGAAATTGTGACCAATTTTCATCAATACGCTGCAACTTAACAAAACGGCTGAAATTTGGTATATCTATATGGTATTAAATTATACAATTGCAGATAAAAAAAATCAATTTGTTTTGAAATTTTTCTTTCAAGAATATATATTTGAGTACAATCAATACAATCTTGACTTTAATTGTTTTTTATTTAATCTTTATTAAGTACATAAAAATTAATGCACAAGAAAGG
The DNA here is from genome assembly GCA_018467065.1 of Ephestia elutella. Lineage (NCBI taxonomy): Eukaryota > Metazoa > Arthropoda > Insecta > Lepidoptera > Pyralidae > Ephestia > Ephestia elutella. The sequence continues at coordinate 11,680,875 of CM031576.1, read as the reverse complement.
AATACTTTGATCTTAATAAGCAAGCAATTAATTAAAAAAGTAATACTCCAAACAAAACACGCGAGGAAGCTGACAAAATGCCACGTCAATTCACCAAATTACAGAGTAATTGAACCGAATTTCGGAGTGAAGCTCATGTAATGAAAGCAGATAAAGGGAAGCGAGAGCGAGGGCTTATTCAATTCGTTCGCGAGTTCACCCTGACACTGACTTAAGTAGATAGTTAAGATTTAGCCAGGAAAGCATCCGGCGGCGCCCACTAATGTGTGCTCAGAAAGTAGTCTCGCCTCAAGAATTGGCCGCTTAAGTACCTACACGGGAAACTTCCTATCCATTAGTTACTAGCGCGCACATTATAGCTCAATTTTTGTTTGTTTTTACGAACAAATAACTGCTAAAGTCTGGGACAATAATGTTACGTGGACATACGGTGAAAACTACGATTCTTATGAAATACCGAGCGACAGCGAAGACGCTATCTGGGACAAAGATGTGAAAAACTTATCTCTTCCACTCCAATAGCGAGTTCTTTCAACCTAGAGACCTATATAGGATTAATAAAAGATAAAATGCAGTTGGCTCGGTGTCAATTTATCAAGTTTCTTTCTGGAATTTCTTATTTCGCAAGGTACAAGTCCCGGGCTTTTCCAGGTATCTGTTCTCGTTCAATATTCCAGCGTCCGATAATAGGGCACTGTCAACAAGCCGGCGTTTCAGCTAAATAACCCACGGAGACGGCTGGACACCCGGCACTTTACTCAATTGAATTTTGTGGTGGACTCTCCGGGAGGCTTCCGATTGTATACTCACTAACGAATTATATCAACAGTAACATTATAAAGTGATTTTTTTAAATATTGAAGTGGAGTATAATTTACAGGAGCATAACTTAATTGGGCAGTCAACTTTATACGATAAAAGACGAATGAAGTCAATCTGTGATGTGAGGTATCCTAAAATCCTTATAAAACAAATTTAACGATTTTCGAATGACGAATAGTTTATATGTAAAGAACCAAAATAAATAAATAAATATATACGGGCAAATCACACAGATTGAGCTAGCCCCAAAGTAAGTTCGGGACTTGTGTTATGGGATACTAACTCAACGATACTATATTTTATGATAAATACATATATAGACAAGACAAACATCCAAGACCCAGGCCAATCTGAAAAAGATCATTTTCCATCTTGACCTGACCGGGAATCGAACGGGACAGTCTGGCGTGATAACCGTTAGGCCACGGAGGTCGTCTAAAGGTAGGGTCTGGCGAATACGTCGACTTTAACAGCACACGACAGCACACCGATTATCACGAGACCGCCTTTAAGCCGCAAGAGTTTGCAGCACGCGACTACACTGAGTTGTAGTGATAATGTGTGTGATATATCTGTCTCTTTTTAGCACAGCATTTAGTGCATATGAAGAAAGAGTACATCCAATATGTCAACAGTTCAACTTATAGCGGCGTTAATCAAAGTGCTGCAGGGTGCTGTCGAGTGTAGCTGGTCGCTGCGACCGGCGGCACCTTGCAGCACCTTGCAGCACCTTGATAGACGCCGGCTTAGGGATGTATGCAAACACGAAAACAAAACATCGATATATCGATATTTTGTCTTTCTTGGCAGGTACTTACAAACTAGGGACAACCCGTCTGTCTGCTCGCGATAAACTCAAAAACTACTGAACAGATGTTTATGCGGTTTATACTAATGGACTGGGTGGGTCATGTCATAATAAAGGAAAGCTTTGGTGTACAATTTTGTCGGGCAAAGCCGTATAAGCTAGTCGATATATAAATATAATTCTATTGCGTTGCATTAAAATGATTTTCTAAAAACCGCATCAAAATCGGTACAGCCAAACGCCAGATAATCGCGGACAAACATACATACAAAAATCCAGGTCAAACTGAGAACCTCCTTTTTTGAAGTCGGTTAAAAGTAGCATTTTTAATAATGTTTTTGGTTTTTTATAAGATGTTGTGTATACGTTTATCTTTGTATAGTAAAGTATTTAAAGTATATTTTATAGATTTTCTAAGGTTTCTAGATTGATGGAAATACACCCTTGAAACTACCACAAAAACAAATTTTACCTACCAAAAAATAAAATAAAAGCTTCGATATAACTAATAATAAACATTACTACACCCCTAAGTCTCGGTATAGTTAACGGAGGCCGCAGGTCGCAGCGGCTAACGCCGTCTGCTGCTAGCTTAAGGAGATGTAATCCATGGTTACCTAATATTTTATTTCATCGTATTGTTTGGTTTATTATTTTATTTAGGTGAAGTTTATATCACTGATTACAAAATAACACATTAATTTGTTTTTAAAACTGGTATTGCCTTTTGCAACACACTAATCGTCATTATTATGGATTCTTAGCCATTACCATCTCTCTCTTTAGCCGTATTTCCTCATGACTGAGGGTTGTGGTCATTATATGGAATGAAACACACACAACGACTCTCTTTGCAATTTTAATGGAGTGGTTTGCCATTGCCTTCTCCATTTCACACACTAGCTGATTATCATCAACCAGAGTGCAGGTTTCCTCACGATGTTTTCCTTCACCGGAAGCAAGTGGTGGTCGATGAAAACTAACATGAGTCAGATTGGTATACAAAGCCATGTAGCCCGGGCAGGATTCGAACCTGGGATTTTGCATCCACAGGCGGGCGCCCCACCAGTCGGCCACCACCGTTTCAGCCATTACCATAAGTATTAAAAAATAGAATACTATTAGCCTGATGCGATTACCACCAGTAATTATTGTTTAAATCAAATATCACCTAATTTCTTTCGATATTTTTAACTTTGCACGCATTCCAGATGATTTAAAAAAAGGCTTCAAAATAAATCAGAAATAATCCAAAACGCGGCCCCTTAAGTCTGCGACAGTCGGCGACAGTTTGCGTTCCTTTGTAGAAAGCCGCTTCTCGTAATAACTTTTTTGCGTTTTTGTGGAGTTGTTGTGACAATATGTCTATGTCTTTTTAGAAGACGAAAGAGTGCAACCAATTTGTTAACAGTTTGACTTAAAATCTGTCGAGAATCCCAGACGACGCAAAGCCACTCCCCACTCGCCGCTCTTTCCCCTCAACCTTACGCAGATATCGACGTTACAAGAGACCATTCTCAACGGTTTTCATATAATTTTGTATCCGATATAACGTGTAGCTCGTCGCAGAGTAATCGAAAGACCAAAGTTTAAAATGTAGATGATCTATTATGGCCTAAGTATGTATATTCATCTCCATATTTATAAGGATATTTATATATATATTCGTAAGGATAAGAAACTGATCCCATGCATATCTGATTCGATCTTCATTCGTATGTTTGCGTAAAATCTCCTCTGTAAAGGAATCTACATAATCAGAGTCAGCGAGACGCTGGCGAAATACGAAACCAACTGTTGTGTGGGAATTTAGGTTATTTCCTATTGACTTTGGAAGGCGTGTTTTCAATTTATGGTACCAGATATATGTACATATTAAGTAAAAATGCAGGGGCAGAAAAGTTCTCGAGTGGCGACCACGAACCGGAAAACGTAGTGTTGGCAGGCCTCCCACTCGGTGGACCGACGACCTGGTGAAGGTCGCGAGATGCGCATGGATGCGGGCAGCGCAGGACCGGTCGTTATGGAAATCCTTGGGGGAGGCCTTTGTCCAGCAGTGGACGTCTTTCGGCTGAGAGAGAAGTAAAAATGAAAGACCTTAGATCGAAGTCTGTGTCGTAACATAATATTTGTTTGTGATCGAAGGTCTAAAAATAATTAAGTACTATTACTTTTTTTTATACTTACAAAAACTATACTTACGCAATTATTTTCTTTTTATGGTTTCGTACCTCAAAAGGCAAAAATGGAACCCTTAAAAGATCACTTTGTTGTCCGTATGTCAGTCAAACTTTTTTTTTCTTGGGAACGCTTAAAGGTATCAAGTTGAAATTAATATCGAAATCGAAATATTATATAAATAATAAAAATACTCGGATCCACGTTCTCGTTCAGCAAAGAAATAATCAAAATTATACGTCAAGGCAATCAGGAGATTTTACCGTAAATGTTGCGAATTTTTGCATATTTTGCGATTTCAGACAGCAATCAAAACCTATGGGGTACTTCCCGTTGACCTAAGATTATGAAATTTGGCAAAAAGCAAGGTTTTACAGTACTTATAAAGGTTATACTTATATATAAATATGTTGTTGGAAGTCTATAAAAAAGTGTTACAAACTTATTTTTGCGCTTGTTGCAGTATGAATCCTAGGGATCAAACTGCAAAGTTAAGTTTGTTTTTGAAACTAGTATTGGTCTTTTAGTTATAGCTATAATGTGAGAAGCTTGACATGTACGGAACCCTCGGTGCGCGAGCTTGACTCGCACTTGGCCAGTTTTTGTCGCATTAAACACCTCATCGATGGCAGGACTCATATCTCACACAACAAGATAATTTGTAGAAAAACAAATGGTAAATTTTAATTTTATATGTATTCGCTGTGTGCACGACTATAGCGCCTCTCTCGGCTGACACTTTACACGGACTTAATCATTGGCTGTCAGTAGCTATTTGTATGAAAATTAAGAAATAATTTTGATAATTTATCCTAATATTTGATACTAGCTGTTGCCCGCGGCTTCGCCCGCGTGGGTTTCGCTTAGATGAAAAATCTTTTTTGTATTCCAAACTGTAGTTACCTAAACTCCAGTACTCAAAATTTCAGCCATTTGGTTATCCCGTGTCCCGCGGGAATATATTAGGTACTCGTAGTACAGTCGCGGTGTTAAAATGAATCAAAAGTGATATTTCATTCAATAAACGATCTTCGTCTGCTCGTTATCTACAATTTCCCGTATACCACACCACTCCTATCCCGAGTCTCTCTTTGTCCTATCCCGTGTCCTGTCTATTTATACGTCAGTAGAAAATGTTCATCAGGTTGAACGACTTTTGCTTCTTATTTCTTATAGTTTAGCTGTTCTGTTAAGGTTCTCCATCAGGTGTTCCAGTTTTCAAAATCAATTATATAGGCTTAATAGCTATACAACAAAAAAGTTTCATTCAAATCCGTCCAGTAGTTTTTGCGTGAAACGCGTACATACATACAGACAGACAGATAGACAGACAGACAGCCAAGAAATTCCAAAAAATGTTTTATTGCTTTCTATTATTCTTTTTAAGTGTCCCTCTATCTATTTAAGTCAAAAATACTAAATGTACAGACAAAATATTTTTACTGTTTTATTATATGTATAGATAATGTAATTAAATTTCCTTTCAGTGAATATAAATATAAGAACCTTTAATTTCAGTTAAATATGAGCCTACTCAAACTTAAAAATAAGCTTTCAAGATGTCACACACGTCAAAAAAAATACCGTTTATTTTGGCCCCGCCCGGAGATCAAAGAAACTTTGTAAACAACATTGGGTCAACCCAAATATATTATTTCTGCGATATTTTTATTTATTTTTTTTATTTTAATCGGAAATTTTACAGTACAATATAACTTTATTACTAAAGAATATAAACATCTTAAAACACAGTTACTAAAACAACGTTTTTATAGCTAAATTTAAGATAATGTCACTGTTTATATTTATTTTAGAATGAAAAACATAAATCACCTTTTTTATTAACACATTACAAAATATTATAGCATGAAATAAGAATACAATAGAGGGCTTCTATTTATTTTTTAATAACTAAAAAAAAATGATGCCCCATCCATTTCCAAATGGCACGCCAAATGTTTACTACATTCCGCTTTTTATCGTTGACGTATAATCCGACCAATTGTAATTCACTTCAATCACTTGCGTATTAATTGAAGTATGTTGCACTTGATCGGTTCAATTGTTTTTGGATGTTCTTTGATTCTATGCTTTACTGGCGGCACCAACCAGGTTAATCGCTATTTTTAATAAAAATGGCTGAATATGGTTTCATTTGTATTATCAGTTTAAAGCAGCCACATGTTAGTATTTTATATATTTATGCGTTTCATTTCGATATAGCTGCATCTTGTTAAGTCCCGCAAAAAAGGCAATCAAATTCTATTAAATTAAATGAAAATAGACACAACAATGTCAGTCAATCCCAGGTTAGTTAGCAAACGATGTAGCTTTTTTCGCTACATCGTTTGCTACAATCGTTTTAGCTTCCCCCACCACCGCCTATTCACACAGCAAATACCTTCTAAATTTAAAATCATTTTATTAGGTATCAAAAATTAAATTTCTGTCTTGCTTGTGTAAAATCTACTTCGATTTAAATAAGTTCATTGGAAATGTTTTTCGAACCATCTACATATTGAATATCGTGCATTCTGAAGAAGAATTCAATAGAAATTGCCAATATATCTACATTGGTAAACCGCACATTTCAAGCGTGTAGACATTGTAAGCTCCGTTCAGAAAATACTTTCAGTAGATTCACGCTGAACGGCTGAAGGCGCTTCAATGAAATGCCGTGAAGAATTCCTCTGAAAAGATATTAATTTTCGAAATGTTCGAAGATTATCGGACCAATACGCAATAAAACGTGTGTAACGAGTATTATTCGCATGATCAAATCGCCTAATAAGTTGGATCCCACAACGTGTTCAATGTGGCGAGAACTAAAGCGTCCGCCCGCTTGCCCGCCTGCCCACCGCCCGACTATTTCGAGCCTCGGTTGTATTATATTTTGTTTAGTGCCTTATAAAACGGCAGCTTTTATAGGGATAATACCAGAGTGCTTCCAGGAGTAAGCATTCGGGTAAGTACTTAGATATAACTTGTTTTTTTCTAACGCGTTTTTCTTTGTTTGTTTTGACGTATGTTATGATGATATTTTTGAATATATTTTCACGGATGAATTTTATTTAGAGATGGATGGGTATTATTTAAAAGTATTGATTATTATTTCTTCATAAGCGCCAGATGTGGTCGTATTGTTAGACACTTGTCGCGTGGTGGGTGCTACCAATTCGTCATCGACGCCAGTGGATAGACTATTTATCCTGTTTAGTATGTATGTGCCATTTTAAGTTTATTTAAATTTCTTGTACCTGAAATGTTAAATACGTTTCAATTCAAAATTCACGAACAAATGGCGAAATTGTTTGAAAACGGAAATTGTACCTCGGAAACTAACACAATATTTCATTTAAAATTCAAATGCACGCAGAACTGAATAGCATTTATTTGCAAATAGCAAATCCTGACTGTCGAATACAATAAACGTCATTACCACAACAGTAATAGTGAGTGACCGCACGTCAGGAGCACGCCTCACCGCAACCTGGCCTGAGCGAGCTGTGAAATGCTCGAAATCTGCCATGAATGATCACTTGGTGCCATCAATGTATTTCCATTCACATTTTTGTCAATTTGCCTATCCGAACCAAGAAATTCCCAACATATATGAGAAAACTTCATTAAAATAAGCGTCATTATCATTAGCTTTAATCTACTCTACGCCATCTTTATATAATTTAGGCCTTGCCTTGGTAATCCAGTTCAATCTAGTAGTATCGATCGTAGTTACCGGTCATTCTACTTTCATCTCTGGACTAAGTACCGCTCAAATATAGCCTTACCCCACCTACCATATCCGCCCTTCTAGCCACGTATCATACCTATTTTTATTTTTGGATTGCGAAGACGTTCTTGTAAATTTATGTTTCGTATAGCTCTTCTTGTAAAAATATCTTTTCTTTAGAGTCCTAACTCGGCACCGTGGGTGATCAGGACACACTGATTGAAGCGGTATAATTTAAGATATCTGACCCTGTTTTTATAGATGTCTGCCATAGAAATAAAGTCAAATAAAAGTTACTCGTACGCATGAATGAAATATATATTTATTTAAAAGGATATTGACAAAATCAAAGCATTACCAAATAATGATATCACGATTAATTTGAAACCAACTAAACTTTCGATTTAAATAACGAACAAGACTCACAATTTTAACAACCTGTTCCCTTATTTGTCAATCTCGCATTTTACTTCGGAAAGTTAATAATTCACTTCTTTTATTAATGATAGGATGCTCAGAATGTCTCCTTATTTCCCATTGTGAATACTAAATGTCCATTTCCGTCCACGCGATGCCCGCATTAACGGAATCCATCAAAAATCTATATGCATGAATCATCCCTTTGGTATTGAATTATTTATGTTTTTTTTTTTTAATTTCAAAAATCTTCTGAGTATTTTAGTAATTGGCGCAGTGGTAAAGACCTTGCCTCTGAACCAGGAGGTTCCGAGTTCGAACCCCGGTCAGGTCAAGATGGAAAATGATCTTTTTCTTATTGACCTGGGTCTTGGATGTTTTCTATAAATGTATTTGTTACAAAATATAGTATTGTTGAGTTAGTAGCCCATAACACAAGTCTCGAACTTACTTTGAGGCTAGCTCAATCTGTGTGATTTGTCCGTATATATTTATATTTATTTGTATACTTTATGTAGAGAATGTAGAGATAACAAAATCTACGTTAGAAGGGATGATGTTTCTATTGTAAAAAATTGTAAGAACATTACTTACCTACATATTGCTGTGGACGGTTTCTCTTATTTAAAATGTTAATGTAATGATAATTAATGAAAACATCTCACCGATGATCGATAAATAGGTCACCTGTACGTATAAAACAAATTAATACAGCATTACGAGGTGCTAAGTACTTTTCATTTAGCTAGAATTATATTTTGAAAGAAATTAAATATTAAATGGAAGTTGATATTTATAAAACCTGGTTACCAAGGATATGACCTCCAGTCTGTGATAGACAAGATTAGTTGTCTGGCGGGACTGCGGGATACAAAAGGATAATTTTCCACATCGTTGCCTTTTGACATACCTAAATTGCTTATTTTTGATGTAATGAACCTACTTGTTTGTAATTTAGCAAAGATATAATTTCCAAGCATTTAATATGTATTGTACGCATAGAAGCACGTAGCCAATATTGGACTAATATTTTACCTTCTTTAAATAAAAAAACAATAAAAAAATAAATTCATAATAAAAAAACATTATTAAAAAAATACAATACTGCATCACCGTGAAATTACTAATATTTGATGTTTCCCGTGCCTCGCATACTTCCCGGTTCATTGCCACAATTCAAGCTAATAACAGTTTTTGTGACACTAAACACGAAAAAAGCTTTCCCCATTTAACGGAGCGTAAATGTGTACTCCATGTTACTGCAGCCCTAAGCAGACATTATTAGGGGGTGTCACAAGGCGGACGTAAAATTTTGTAGCGATTTTTCCTTAATATCGCGCAGATATACTGTAGGTCACGTTGACATCGTAACTTGTAACAAGGGTGAAGTATTTGCGGTTGGGATCAAATTTTATATGAAAGTCGGATTGAAAAATACGAGTGCCACTTTACCTTTGTGTCGATATCGGCGTCCCTTTTTAGACTTCAAATTATTTGCTAATATGTACGATTGTATGTATTGAATTTTGTAATCATTATAAATGGTATTGGTGAGAATAATAGGACATTGAAATCACTTTTCCGCCCATTGTGGTTTGCACGCAAGGTCATTCGTAACCATTAAAATTAATGTCGTAACAAATGACTAGTTTTAAAACTGTATCAAATGGTTCTTTTAAATAGTAATTAGCCATATTTCGTGAGGGCACAAAGCCGCGTGGGTCGCCAGCGAGGTTCGGCTCAAAGCCGATCCTTGCCGAACGCACTACAAAGGGCTTAAGGTTTAGATGTCGCAGCCTGAAAATTTGTTTCATTAAGCGGACAAGCCCACTTCTTTTCCTTTTGCACCAAAGGAAAATTCCACTGGCTAAATTTTATGTCAAATATTTCGTGGCAATCCGTTAACCGTATTTCATAGCAAAAACAAAGTATAAAATTTCAGAGTATCGAATAACCAGAAGTTTTGTTTTCCACTGAAAGGGTTCTATTCGCTAGCTATTCGTTTCCTGAAGTTTGATCTTATAAAAAGGGCGTGTTGTTTGTAAGGTGCTCGTGCTCCATAGTTGGCAAACAAAGATAACATCTTTGTGGTGCGTTTTGGTACACATGTTTTTCTATTGTTGGATTAACTTCAGTTTTTTCTATATAATCAGGGCTATCGTTTTTACGCTCACCAGTTGGTGCTACTGGCGAATACGGTCATGTCGATGGTACATTACTGTCATTCGAATTTGACACATCGACATTGGCAGCGTTGTACCATTTGACAGATGTATGACCTCACTTGTAGGCGCTGACAATTGGTGGAATATTTGAACGCGATAGCCCCCATTTTCACTACACTTATTAGCACTTTCTCTACATAGCTATAAGTACAATCGTAAGTGCTTTCATTTCCAAACAGCAAAACAATTAGTTGTGAGCAATTGTTAGGAGTCATGATAAAATCGCTTGCAACAAAGAAGCACCTGCGTAAAGATAAAAGAAGGATTACCGCCATCAAAAGCACGAAGTGTTGTTCTTGATATAACAGCGTTAAATAAAAAGCCGCTCTCGGTGAACAAAGAGGGACGTGCGGCAAATTATTTATGTATTGCTACGGTCGTTCTAATTACGTGAGGCTTTTGTTCCTGTAGCCCACCAAAGAGCCACTCTTTGCTTCCACACACAGTATACTAGACTCCAGATAACAATAATGACCTTGCGGTCCCGTAAGAGTCTAACCTCTTTGTTAACCGGTAAAATAATATAAATTTTATGGTAGAATTCCGGACTAGGTCCAAGTCAACAGGGCGCTGAATACGTTATGGCTGTTTGTTTTACGGACCAAACTATACTGAATGCAAAATGGAATACTAAGTTTATGTTGAACATTGTTTAACTTTTAAGTCGTTTTAGTGGCAACTATACTAAAATATTCGAACCGGTGCACTAGCCGTGTTAAATTACCAACGTAGTGCAGTAATTTTCAAAATAATATAAAGTGTAGTGTACGCGTGTTAAATTTATTAATTTATTTATCACTATTGGAATTCATAGAGAAAATTGCTTATATCTCTTGCTAAACTCCTTCGTTCTCTACTTGGAGTGTTACCTACTTGGCGTTCCCAATTTATGTCCCCATTTTTCAAAACCACTAGGTATAATTCTAGTCAACTTTAACATTGCTAAACCGAATATTTTATAGGTCTCAAGTTATCTATTTGTTTGTTTATTCAAATGCTCGGTATCTAGTGCATATCTCTGTGCCAATGGCAATAGTTCAGCCACTAAGTAAGTGTTAAGTCCGGTTTAGTCGTGCTAAATCCTCGATAGATGGTTTAATGGTTTATGTTCCGTTCCAGAGGACTAACCGAGATCTGGTCCAACTTAATGCACTAACACTAAATATCTATATATATGAACATGCCATATATAACATAACTATATATTTAAGTAACGCCATGGTATTAAAACATATGTTACTTATTTTCGTTATTTGGGTATGGGTGTTTGTATTTCGTTACAAATATTCTATATAAGTATTACTATTTAAATATATTCCGAAAATTAAGTCCGTAAGTTTTACAGTGTTGTCATAGAATGCGAGTAACTAGTATGATACATAATATTTATTTGTATTTTTATTATTTGATATTAAAAATACTCAACATTACGTGTAAGTGTAACGTAAATTAAAACGTATTTTCATCTTCAGACTGCGACGTTTCACCTTTAAAACAATGAAAGCATACTGTTTAAATATCCTTGTTCCGTTTATTAGAACGGGCCTAAATAAATACTAACGGGAGTATTATCTTACGCGGAAAGAGCTCTGTGAGAGGGTGGATGGCAATCAGACCAGGAAAGGAGAGTATATGATATTCACAAGTAATAAATATTAGAAAAGGTGCAGTGATTGCGAAGTCAGGTGTCGGCGCCGTTAGGTGCGGGCGGAAACTGACAACACTTTTTATTTTCTCCGTATTCATGACGCACGGTTGTAATAATTATAGATTAAAATACTAGGTACATACTAGGTAGGTACCTATAATTTTGTCAAAAAAAAAATAGTACGCTGACGCGAAATATACGCAAATAATGTCAAACAACTTTCATTTTAAAATAAAAAACCTCTAAAATTTAAAAACAAACAAGTATTTCGTTTGGAAATTAATAAGATAGATGTCTGACAAGATAAAATGCCTGAATATTCTGGTTTGTATCCTAATTTAATAACTTGTTTGAAAGTTAATTTTTATTGACAGTTACAAAATAGGTTTGAAGATTGTCATTACTTTATTTTTCTTGGCAACAACTTTTGCAAAGAAATAAAAGTTTGTGCAGAGTGCACGTGGTGAGCGATGGACGAGCGAAGCGTGAGCGATTGTCACACGAGTGATGCGCGAAGATCCGAGTGGTGAGGTGGAGGCTCCCCCGCCCGCCCCGCCGTATCGATTGCCCCAGTTGAGAGCGGAGCGGAAGTAATGATAGAGCGGGATGCAACCACTGCCCGATCCGATGCCCAACAACTCCACCTAGTAACTGTATTGCACTGGCACTACACAAATATTGTTGGAGATAATGTTTAATCTCTTTTTCTTTCCCCTAATGTATTTTGGACGCTCCTAAATCTACAGTAAATTCACTAGGTACAGTGTCTGATTTAATCATTATTTTCGTTTAAAAATAAATCCTTAATTTTTATTTTACTTTCATTTTTGCGATTGACATCGCCACGTCAATTACAGCACTGGCCTTAAGATTTCGATTATAAAGTCCATTCTGAAGTTCGAGGCGTTAGTAATACAGTCTCTTCAGATAAATTAGCCGAAAGTTTGAACCATCAAAGTAAACAACTTCACAAAGTCGAGCGTGGAAGTGACATCCTGCTTATATCTATCTGAACGGATCCCGTAATAGCTTCCTCAATCTCGGCGTCAAAGTTCTCATAAGGCGCTTCTTAACTAAGGCGTTAAGGAAGATAGTTAGTAAGAGGCCTTCGGTAGGGTCTTAAAACTTGGTCGAAACTTGCGTAACTCGATCTCCACGATCCGGCGTCGGGCGTCAATTCAGCTATAACTCACACAATACGTTATTAGCATAATAATTATTATTGGTGCTTGTAGTTCAATAGATTACAAGGCACATATCAGATTAAGGATGTAAGTTTATGGATGGGTCTCGTAAAAAGTAATGGAAAAATCGGGTTTCAATAAAATGTAAATGCGTCCAAAAAAAGTAAAAGCCGTCGTTATAGTTGCGTGAACATCGAAATGGCGATGCGACGTCCATCGTAAAGCGGAGTTCATAAGCCATGACGTTTCGGACCTCGGGTCCATCATCAGTAATATCGATTTTGCGATAAAACGCGTCCGTCAGGAGCGTCTTCGCGGCGTGGTAAATTGCGATGGAATCTGAGCCTCGCTCACATCCAATGATAATAAAGTATAAAAAGAGTTGTCGTTTTAACGTCCGCTTTATGGCCGCTTCCGGAGGTCCGTATAAGGTTCAGGATGCATGTAGTAAACGGCGGTTGTTAAAATCGCTCTAGCAATCGCTGTCATACAACATCGTGAGGATTAGATCAAAATTGCTGTTTTACAAAGTTGCTACATATTGTCTTTTGTTCTCTAACTGTAACGCGATAGATCAACATGTTATTTTAAAATTTAAACTCTGTTGTGACTTATTTGTGAACTAAATGAGGTATAATATAATAATTATTTAATGAAAATTTCATATTGAAATTCATGAAATGAATATTCTAAAATCATAGAATTTTTTTACTGCCTCGCTACCACCTGTCATCTTTTAGTAGTACGTTATAAGTTTAAATATAATTTTCAATGAACTTTAATGCTTGAATAACTAGTATTGTTTTTTTTACTACAAAAAATACAGATATAACTTTAAATAATTTTGATGAAATAATATTATTGTTACTTGAAAATTAAGATTGGTAACTCTATCAGGTTAATTAAATTAATCAGCAGTTATTCGGGAAATTGTTACAGTTCAAAACGTTAAATGTATCCGATGTCGTAAAAGGAGGACTGTTCGAAGAAGATCAGTCTATAAATAAACTTGAGGATCCAATTAAGAAATGCGCGCCGAACGGATTTATTTAAAACGCACTTTTCCGTACATAGGAATAAAACGGGGTAATTGTACTCCTTCCTTTCACGTTGGTGGGTGAATAATATAGGTACCTTTATTGCATAGTAATTTATTTAAACTTTATTGTACACACATACAAAAGTACAGTACAAAAGGTGGACTTAATATTATTGACTCGTCTTAAGTCGAAATTCGCAATATTTTTTTTTTCATAATGATTCGTGACATTCGAATATATAATTAAAATACTTGATATAATGATTATATTTTTGATAGCATTTTGTTTTTCTCTCTCTACTAGAAAAACAGTTGAACTAATATTAACCAAATAAATCAATAATTTCTTGTTTTATTATTTTTTTTGTTTACAAACCGATTTTTTTGTTTAAAAACCGGAAAATGTTTTTTTACGTGATACCCAGATCTATTAGGTATGATTTAAAGGAGTATAAACTATCGTGAAATTTTCTGAAAATTAAAATAACGATACAATTTACGATAAAAGCCACAAAACAGAAATACAAATCTTTAAAATGTTACGGACATGGAACTAAATTTAGTATTTATGGCCAGATGTATTGTTCGATTTGATCCGAGAGTGAACACTTCGGTTTCCATCCCCGAAGACCAAGCGTTTCGTATCGTACAGCCATTAAAATTTTACGACTGAACTGGCGAAATGAATGCCAGAATTAGGTTAAGGAGAGCGCGGCCGTTCGCGTGACGTAGTTTCTCAATGCTAATTTAATACTGGAAAACAATTACAAATCATTTTTCTTTCAGTTAGACGAAATCCCTTTCGTTTTATGTACATTTTCCTAAAATGAACTAATTTAGAAGGTGGCTACGTACTTATACTTTTTAAAAATGTTTTATTAAATTATGTATAGACTCGTCGTCTGTATTCATAGATACCAAAGGGTAGTGATATTAGTACAAATTAAGACTTATAAAAAAATAAATGTACCTATCCATTTCAAGTTTTATGTTTGTAGCTGTAATAATAAAATATATGAATTTTCAAGCTCGAAATATAAATATAAAAACTAATAAATACCTAAATATTTGTGAACCTTAACACAAAACTTTAGTCTCAAGGTAAGAGGATAAATTTAATTTGTAACTTTAATATTGGCTAATAAACCAGGTTTGTATAGATCAAGCCATGCTGAAGATGGAGCAATGATGTGACTGTTGAAGTTTCACTAAATTATTGGGCGTATCACTTGGACAAGTACTGATTGCTTCTCTTGTTGCGAGGCTATCAAACTTGGGATTAGCCCGATATTAAACTTGCCAAGTTTTCCTTTAAATCCACAGCTTTGATCGCAATATTACATAGCTACTTCTTAATTGGAGTATCTCAATTAAGTAAAGTTCATGAAAATTGATAAATCTTAAATCCTTTATGTATTGAAGTGAATTCATATGGATCAGGTGGTTGTCAGAAATTTGCAAAAATGTAGACATATAAAAATTGGCCTTCAAAAGACGCCCGGCAATTGTAAAAATATTTAAGCATCGTGGCACGGCGCTCACGACGTATTGACAGCAAGAAAGACAGAAAAAATATCTAAAAGTCAGAGAAAAATATCTGTAAAAAATAAATAGCAATAAGGCGCCATAACAGGTTATTCTTAGTATATTACTACGCCAGCAAAAATATATCACAAATTCTTTCATCGAAAAATAAGACGATAAGCAAGTTAAAAGGTAAATAAGCAGCTTTTCCTTAGTAAAGAATCGTCAGGCATACGTTGCGTACCTTCGGAGGCTTCCAAAGCGTTCGAAGCTGCCTCGCCGAGGCTTGGAATTCGCGGCACGCGTCTTTCTTTGTTTCCCCGCCTATAACGAGATATTGTGATTCTCCTCCATTACGACACCGCATACACAGATGATGCGAATATCAAACACCGTATTAGATACACGTTTTCTTATTAAGACGAGAGCGACCATGAATAACAATGTGTTTTGACTTCTTTTGAATGATTGTTTAGCTTTGGATTTATATCCTGGAAAATTGAAAATACCATTTTACCAGTACATTTCACTGACATTTTGGAAATCACTATATTTGGTTCGCCATGTTATTTCTAAAGCAATTCTTTATTTTCTTAGTAGGTATTTCAAATCAATCGGCTAGTTGAATCTAACATTTCTGATTTGGTAGGTACTGAAGAAATATTTGAGATTTGATTACCTATTACTCAGGCTGAAAATTATATTTGCCAACACCTTTTTAATACTTATAGCTTGCGCTTCTTGGATAAATACAATTATTTATCCAATCATCTTGTTTATGCACAATTTAAAAAAATATAAGATATAAAAACAATTTTTAGACAAGTCAAGTTTTTAAACGTAAAAATATAAGTCACGAGCATTTTTTTTAATCCACTGCTGCATATGAATTATGTTTAGTAATAAAGAAGATTTTTTCTCAATTTTACTTCATATTGTCGAAATGTGATGTTGATAAGGTAAATTACGAAAAGAAAATAAAAACGTATTTTTCTAAATGATGCTAACACACTGATTTTGGCATTAGTTCAAAGGATTATAAGGGTTCAATTTCAAATAATGTTTTTAAAAAAAGGTATTTAGGTGTCTTATAGCGCAGACGAAATTTAACATTACATATTTTACTCGGTGTTTTCGTGTATCCGGTATCTGGAGGTACAATTACATAACGTTGAGCGCCGGTTACGTAACCCAGATACCTTAGAGGATTTAACCAACAGGAGAGGATGGAGGGGATTCGATCGCAAATTTCGGTGGGGGGAAAATGCTCTTACTAACCCAATGCGCATTATTATTGGCGACCTCCGTGGCCTAACGGTCATCACGTTGGATTGCCACACCGGAGGTCCCGGTTTCGATCCCCGGTCGGGTCAAAATGGAAAATGATCTTTTTCAGATTGACGTGGGTCTTGGATGTTTATCTATATGTATTGTATACGTTATAAAATATAGTATCGTTAAGTTAGTAACCTATAACGGCCTGTGGTGTGGCCCTAGAATAGCACCAACCCATCTCTTTCCGTGGGTGTCGTAAGAGGCGACTAAGGGATTAAAAACACCGGAGGATGGGCAGCAGCATCTTTCCGCGTACTATGCCAACACACTGCGATCGCCAACCCGCCTGCCAAGCGTGGCGATTACGGCAAAACCCCCCCACGGATAAAATCCTTGGGGGAGGCCTTTGTCCAGCAGTGGACGTCTTTAGGCTGAGAGAGAGAGAGAGAGAGTAACCCATAACACAAGTTTAGAACTTACTTTGGGGCTAGCTCAATCTGTGTGATTTGTGCGTAATTGTTAGACAACATTATTTATATATGCACACAATGTCGACAATGTCGATCACTACTTAGCTTAAACTACGCACACAATCACATGACACACCGTAGCACAGTAGGAGCAAGATCATATGAATCTTGGCAGAGGGGATCTCTGTTAGTGGCCTCTCCCGTTGTTTAAATGATCTAAGCCAGATACGCAAGGGTGAGATCCTATCTTATTTGCGCCGACGGATTAAAATTAAATTTTATACTGGCTCAGCAAATCGCGCCGCCACGAGTTCCTCTTATTGTCTAAATCTAAATTTCATTTTATTTCACTCCATAAATGTTAATGGTTGGATGTTCATAGTATTAAATGAACACAAGTTGCGTTATTTGAAAGAATGTAAATATCAAGGGATAAAGTAAAAATAATGTGTTTCTACACATTTACTGATCGGTCGCTTTTAGGGTTCCGTACCTCAAATGGTAAATAAGGAACTCATATAGGATCACTTTGTTGTCTGTTTGTCCGTCAAAACTATATATTTTTTTCTTTTTTTAAAATAAGATTTTTAGTGTTTAATAAGATTTTTTAAGAATTGTTCCCGGGTGTAAAGAGCTAAGATGTAGCTGTAGCTTATAACACTTCTTCCTTTCGGCGGGCTTTAAAAATACGCAAAGGAAAATCCCCAGTAAGCCGGATATAGACTGGGTAATAACATGTAAAGACCAAAAGAGGAGAAATGTAAAGCAATCACGTTGTATCACATCCGATCTCGATTCGCGCCGGATAATTTTCCTTCGAAGACATTTCATAAATCATACATATTTCGAGATCTGTTGATATTGATCGCGACAAACTACAAGTAATCCAACGACAAAACTTTCACCGTTGATGATAATGGCTGAAAATAAAAATAAATCCTACACGTCGTGTTTAAAAACAAAAGCTATTCGGATTTTAAAATAAAAAATAATCGTATAAACCAAATATATAGTTTGCACAGAGTAATTTGCTATGACAATGAGTCTATATCTTTGAATCACAAAAATCGATTTTTTTTTCTTTGGATGATGACTATTAGTCTGTTATCCAGATAAATCAAAAGCTGCTCAATTCTTCGACGGACACTAGACGAGTCACAAATAAGTTTTATTATAATAACTGCTATAGCTAAAGTACTCTCATATATAGAAATTAGACTACTAATTATTACTAATTGCATCTGAGATGCTCAGAAATCCAAAAATAAACTGCTATAGCTGTCTAGTATCCATCGGTTTTATGATCAACAAGCTTTTGTCGCCGGCTTCGCTCGCGTGAACTTCCCACGGGAACAGTCCTTTTCCCGGGTTCCCTATGTCCTTCTCAGTACTTTCGACTATGTGTATGCGAAATTTCAGGAAGATTGGTTCAGTAGATAGAGTGTGAAGAAGTAACAAACAAATAAACTCACTTTAGCATTTATAATAATAGTGGTTCGCCGCAAAATTAGACCTCGAGATTATTATTTTAAAAATATGTGTAACTTAAAAATTCTATGGATAGTTGTTACACGTATTCTTAATATCATCGTAATTAATTCAACGGTTCGAGAGTTATCGCGGAACAAACATAACATACATACATACATACAAACAATGTGTTTTCGCCCCAACTTAAATTATAGCCCTCGCTCGCTCGGTCAATTAGTAAGGGTGCTCTTTAAATTAAATAGTCATTGTTCTTAAAAACTTCAATACTTAGTAGAAAAGTGAATAACCGTCGGGCTTGAGCAGGGAGCGAGTCAAATGGAATTTTTCTTTGCATTTGTTGGTGAACACTAAAAGGCTGTTTCCGTCGGGGACGCTACACGGAAATGTACTACGGGAGTGACAAACACGAGAGCTACGTAGTTTGTTGAAGTAATGTCGACAATACCACTGTATATTTATATTTTGATGGCATATAGGTCATCTGATATGTACTTGTGATTACAAGATATTTGTCACGGTAACAGTGAAAATATTTTTGTTTGATCTTGCATGCCTTCAAAAATGGATTCATCTGTCTAGTCTGAATGGTAAAGCAAAGTACAGAAAAAATGCTTGTCATACTAAATGGAAATGATGATTACAAATATAAACTTCCAGGAATGCCTTAGGTACCGTAACCTAAATAGAGGAAAAATGATCCTCCAGAATATTACCGAACATACTGTATAAGGAATAATGTAATGAATGTCACTAAGACAATATATATTCAGGGTAAACGTGACCGCACGTCAATAATAGATAATACAGATAATACATCCTAGTTATAGGCCTTTATTCTTTCACGAGAGGGTGTCAAAACACAAGACCACAAAAGACCGCACTTGTCCTCATAAGTGTCCATTAGAAGCCGAGACTGTAACTCTATATGTTTGGCTGTCGGCAAGGGTTTGCGAGAAAATGGCTCGAAAAGTATACCATGATGGCTATTATGTCGAATAGGTAACGTGTTTGTTAGCGTCCTCGATACGCGGAAAATGGCTACTAACTTCTGAACTTTTCCTAATGATAACAATTTAGGTAGTTGATATTCTTCGGGTATGTTAAATTGGCCAGACTTCTTGAGCCGAATATACTATTTCAGATTATAAAAATAACCAAAAACCGGTCTATACATTTACGGATATTCAATACCAACTTGTCATACTTGGACCTTCTTTTTACTGGAGAGAGGTTTGTTATTTTCAGAATAGTTACGTATGCATACTAAAACTGGAATTGATAAATAAACTTAAAAAATAATGTATCGTAAAATAAAAGTCAAGTGAAACTTGTAGAGGATGTCATATTTTTATAACACTTCTAAATGTATAATTTTATTCCGAGTGATAACTTGTCTTTAATTTATTTTATGGGTCCTTGTTACCTGCAATAAACTGATTTTATTAATTTATTTTAAAACTAAATCATGTATGGAAATCAAACAATATAGCAATGAATTTACTGCAATTATCGCTACAGCTACGCAGTGTAGTACGAGTTCGTAGTAATCGTAGCACGAACTCGTAGCAATCGTAGCACAAGCTCGTAGCATCCGTAGCACTTCGTAGATGTTAAATTGTGCAGAATAGCCACTGCAATAGTGAAGAATAGATGCAACTGTGATTATCAACGAACAGACAATAAAATTACTCGAGGAATAAACTTTTCCTTATTTTGAGAAATACGAGTTGGCGAAAACGAAAATCATTCAAAAAAGTTTTTAGTATGACATTATTGACCGAGCGAGCGAAGCGAGCGAGGGCTATAATTCAAGTTGGAGCAAAAAACACATTGTTTGTATGTATACATGTATGTATGTATGTATGTATGTATGTATGTTTGTTCCGCGATAACTCTCGAACCGTTGTTCCGATTTTGATGAAAGTTGGAATATATGTAGGGATGGTTAATAGAATTTTTAAGTTCGTTGGGCATCAAAATCGGTCCAGCCGTTTTTGAGATATTTAATTTTTTGTGAAAATAAATATTGTATTTTAATAGTCGCGAGGTCTACGTTCGCAGCGAACGACTAGTTAGTTGACCGAGCGTGCGAAGCGAGCGAGGGCTATAATTCAAGTTGGAGCGAAAAACACATTGTTTGTATGTATGTATGTATGTATGTATGTATGTTTGTTCCGCGATAACTCTCGAACCGTTGTTCCGATTTTGATGAAAGTTGGAATATATGTAGGGATGGTTAATAGAATTTTCAAGTTCGTTGGGCATCAAAATCGGTCCAGCCGTTTTTGAGATATTTAATTTTTTGTGAAAATAAATATTGTATTTTAATAGTCGCGAGGTCTACGTTCGCAGCGAACGACTAGTATAATAAATACCAAATAGAAGTGCCTTAAATATAAAAAAAATCTGTCGTGCTGACGCTCATTAAAACAATTCTTAGTATTATTGAAAACTCAAATTCGATGAGAAATTCGATTCGATTGAGTGAGTGTGCTGTGAGTGGCCTTTCAGTGTCTTGTGTGGCATATTTACGGAAACAAATCAACGTGTCTAGATGACCGAATACCTATGACTTTTGGCTATGTCTACCCCTATTAAGGAATAGAGACGTGAAAGTGTATTTGTATCCGTAGTACCTAACTAATGTTTAAAGAATAAGTATAATTATATTTTAAAAATCACATAACAATGTGTGTTATCTACCAAGCACTAAATAAACGACTATATTGCAAGTTTAAATAATTATACCTCACCAAAATTAAATGCTAATGCTTTTAACAAAATAACTTGAATTCAACTCAAAGCAGAGCTTTACACAAAAGCTTGCGATTTCAAACTTCATGACTATTATAGAGCATAATAATATCTTAAGAAGGAGTACTATTTTGGAAAGATCGTTCAGGAGCCTAATTAGGTCGAGAATTTTACGATAACTTCAACTATCATTAAAGTTAATAGTTTGTAAGGCGAACTTAGTAGATTAATTTACTTTGCTTAAGTATACTTTATTAATTTACTTTACAACTTTTAGACTTAAGCTGGACAAAATGCTCTCTGAACGAATATTCAACATTGATTTATAAAAAATATTAACCAAATTAAATATTATTGTATATTTCATAGAATAGCAGATACACAATAGCAAAAAAATACTACCTATGTGCAAAATATTCACACACGGCGGTTGTCAAAACATTTCTATGTTTTATATTCAAATTATTCTGGCAACAATACAGCAGCAAGATCAACTGTAACTTTAATAGTGCGGCTTTAGCTTTGAGCGCACATGACATGGCGATTAAAGTGTAAAACAATAGTTTTTGGCTGCGCCGCTCGTTGTGATAGCGGCTCCATTCAGACCCACTGATTTCGACTCTCAACAGAGCTTACTCGGAGATATGACAGATTTGTTCATAATGGAAATGTCGCGGCGCAACTTTGGATGTGTACGCGCTGAATCGGTATGTAGCGATTCGACGAATAGGCAATGAAAGATAAGGCTGGAAAGTTTGAATTGTTTTTGGTTTAGCATTGAAGCAGGAAAATACCGTGCTGATGTTTCAATTAGTTAAGTTAAATCTGCATTTTATAGCTAGAACTTGCACTTATCACTGATGAAAAGCGAATTGATGCACAGTTATTTAATTTACTTATTCGTAGGGTACAATTTGTAATACCTGAAAAGTCTAATATTTTTCATGATAGTTATTGCGACGTAATTTTAAATACGATAACGAGATGTGAACTTCAAAATAGTTTTTACCATTTATACACTACAATATAACATATAGTGTGGAATTGAACAATAACTGAAAAGCACAAAGCGATTCCCAACAATAGTAAAACCGAAATAACTCGCCAAAAACAAAACACAATGAATCTGCAATCAATTCACCTGATAATGCCGCGCGAAATATTCCAATCCAAAAAGCTAGATAATAAAACGAACAAAACGTTATCGTGCAGTATCAGTATCGGATGCATTATAAGGGGTGCGATCAATTCGCTTATCCAGACGGTTCGCAACAAATTACCGCCATCGCACCGCGATGGATTATGTAAAGCGACGCCCATTTGTATGTAAACTAATGGTGAGTGTCGGTGTATGGGACGCCAGCGACATGCCGCGATTCCCTCATGCTCTATTTTTGCTGTTTTTATTTCGCATTGTTAGGTTATTGACGATAACCTAACAATGCAGTGGATGCGATTTAAAACTTCTTAATCAAACATAAATATACACAGAAGGAAATATTATTATTTGTTACTAGCTGTCGCCCGCGGCTTCGCCCGCATGAGTTTCGCTTAGATGAAAAATCTTATTGTGTTCCAAACTGTTTCAGATGTTTCGGATTTTCGATTTTTATACGTCTACAGAAAATGTTCATCAGATTAATCAAGTTTTGCTAAGGCGCCATTTCCATATATGTTATAGTGTAGCAGGTCTCTTGGAGCTTTTCATCAGATGTTCCATATCTTCAATTTTTATACGTCAGCAGAAAATGCTCATCAGGTTGAACGACTTTTGTTAAAGCACCATTTCCATATTTCTTATAGTTTAACTGTTCTGTTTTGGTTCTTCATCAGGTGTTTCAGTTTTCAAAATCAATTATAGCCTAAATGTTGCCTAGTCTTAATAGCTACACAACAAAAAAGTTTCATTCAAATCGGTTCAGTACTTTCGGAGATTAGCGTGATCATACATACAGACAAACAAGAAATTCCAAAAAAATTTTTTTGCTTTCTATTATTCTTTTTAAGTGTCCCTCTATCCATTTCAGTCAAAAATACCAAATGTACAGACAAAATATTTTTACTGTTTCATTATATGTATAGATGAAGAAGACGTATGGTAAAGGAAATTTCAAACAAATACATGTAAGGAAGGTTGAATATTTTTGTTTACCGTTGCACATTGGCCTCGGCTTCTCTTACAGATTTTAATTAACTGGTTGGAAGCGGCCTGCTTCCATAGTAGAGCTCTATGGCTGACTAACGGTCATATAATGTTTGCGTATCTATCAAATGAGAAATTTTAAGAAAATTCCCACGCGCAGAGCATAAATTCACGGACGACATGTGCGTAAAAAAAAATTAATGAAAAATCGTGAAAATCGTTTCATCCGGGAAAACAGCAGGCTTCGTTATTTGTTCGCGGTGCTGTACGTCACCGTTGAACATTTTATGTTCGCGTTGAATTTCCATTGATATGTAGCCGAAGCGGGGGCGTTGAAATGTAAATACCTATGTGCGGAGCCGGGAACAAGCGGCTAACGAACGGAGCAGGAGCGACGCGATTTGTCTGCCACTCTACACGACACAGAACTGCAAATTCCGTAGAGAGCACATAATAAATTGGCCCGCCATTTGGACTGGTGGCTAAAGACAAAAGTGCAAAAAATACCCCAGTTCTGTCTGTACTTTTATCGCGGTCATCACTAGTTAGTTTCGCAACAAAAAAAAAGTAATCTTACCCAATTACGATTATAGCTTCAAATTTAGATTTTGAATTGATAATAAAAACTATTATAAACTTATTTATGTTATAAACTCGATCAAAAGACTTAAATTGTAAAAGTATATTTTGAAGACAATTAAATCCAACAGAAACTAATCACTGATAAAAATGTAATTTAAATACATATATTTTATGCAATAAAGATCCAAAACAAATGCAACTATATAGTTAACTTTATAAAAAAATTGTCTCATAAATATCAACACGTTTTCTCAAAACAACATCCTTTAAAATAAATAGACCGAAATCCCCAGAATATGATGTTTAATAAAAATAAAGGTATTTCTAACTGGACGTGTGGTGTGGGCACCGGGACGCCTGCAAGTGGCGATATTTCAGCGGGCGGTGTTTGTGGAAACTTCACACTTTACTCCCGTCAACACCGCCCTGTCTGTCAAACTCAACAGCATTCTGTGTGCATTGCACAAAACTACGGTGATCTATGTAAATATACAGTATGACGCACGAGGATATTTACTAAACGTCACAGGAAAATGACAGTATTTTCGCCGTAATCGCAGTAAGTTAATGGTTTTAGCTTCAAGTAAGAAAATAAGAATTTACTTGCTATTCTACTTTGTAATATCATACTTATTACTTTAGAATACAAAGAGGTTGATGATAGGATATATTGTCCAGTTACGCTGCAACTGCTGCACGTAGTTACATGACTTTTTATATTATTTTTTAAATAAAGACATACTACAGACACGTCGGTCACGAAGTATTAATTTTCAAAAAAGTACTTTCAAAAATAAGCATGAAAAATAATGATATCTACTGCCATCAGCCATTCTATTTCACACTTATACTATATATAAAATATCAAGGAAAATCCACCATAAAGTAAGATTCATTAAATCCTAAGCTAGGTGCCTCCCTTCGTCTCATGTGCAATGAAGAAGAGCATATTTCCATATCGATTTCTCGGGAAAATTCATAGGTGTACGTCATTACGTCTGGATGGTTCTGTACGTGGAAACCCGATGCGCAGCGCGCCTGGCTGACTCCTAGCACGCGTCACTATTTTACATATAAATGGACGTCGCTCCATAATCCGTCTAACACAATGGCTTTAATTTGTTCTGTCGGGGTGTGCGTACGCAAATGAAACCTAAAATCGCGAAGGTATGCTCCCGTTTATAATTTGACGATGTATTGTACATCTATGCCTTGGGAACTCAATTTGGAGCGAATATTATGTGCCTTTTAAATAGAGGATTTAAATTTTATATAGCCAGTGTAGGTGAATGAAATATATTGTTTATTAGCAAACCTTACTACCCTGCTCTCTGTTTGGTGCATTGGTTGACTGGTAGAGAATACCATATGGCGTTAAGTCCACCATTTGTATATTGATCGCTGTGCCGATCAATTTCGATCTTGTAAGAAGATCATTTTCAAGGCGAGCGGGTGGATCGGCATACATCCATACGGCATATATCGATACATTTTACGTAGTTTCTCGTTTAAAAACATTAATTTTATATTTTTTTATACTAATTATCTACTGGTTTCGTATACGTTACAATGTTAAGCCGTAATTCAATTAGTCGTACTACCGGGAATTTATTTTCACAGAGTATTTTCGCTATTATATTGCATTTATTGTATCCATCAAAGTGATTTTAACAAAACCTGTCCCAAAATTTAAATTTTGTAAAAAGAAATATGGATATTTAATTTTTAAAAGTTAATTATGAATCAATAATTTGTTCTACAACTACATTAGATATTATATTTTTAAGCAAGTTGTTTTATTAACCCGCTGTTCAGCGGTCATTGAATGCTAAAGGTAATATACAGCACATCCACCGTTGTAGAGTGCTATGCAAATCAACATCGTAACTTTCGCCCTCTAGACAAATGATGAACCGATTTGCATTTGACCTTGTGTGTTGTATTAGAGTACCTAGTTCAATTTTATCTATCGTTGTAAATAACAAATACAGCTAAATAGGGTTATGTATATAATTTATTATATGTATATCTAACCCTATTTAGATTAAAACTGTTTGTGTCCTCGCCTGTATGCCATTAGGAGCTCAATCACACACATTCAGAATGTACATTCGAATCGAATTTCCCATAAAAGTAAACTTATTTTTAAAGTGCGATAGAGCAACAGTCAATCTCTAAAAAGACTAAATTTCTAGTTGTGTAGTTATTCCAATTTCTGTGTAGGATCATTATCCAGTGTCACAGTAGAGATCCTTAATTCCACGGGGAAACGCGCCATTATTTAGTTTGACTTAGCTAAGAGGAAAGTTAAATTAGTACGAGTATTTGGAAAGCAAATCCCGCGCAGCGAGAGCGCGGCACCTGCTCTGACAGTTTGCGTAATAGCCCGGAACCACCGAATTAATTCGCAAAACTCTGACCTGTTCCCAATAGTTTTTGATGCCGGTGGTTTGTGCACCCAATTTCAAACAAACCTAAATGATATAAATATGGAAATTGCTGACCATTTCCAGTGACGCAATTGAAAATCAGTAACCGTTTTTGGGGATGGAAGATAATTAATTTGTATTGTTAGAAAAATGTACAAAAAAATTACAAGCAAAATACTTTGACATTAAACAGTTACTAAAATGAAATAAAAAAGAGCACAAAATGTAAAGAAAAACCTTTAAACATTAGAAGACGCGTCAAAACTATTAACTTGTGACAGAGTTCAGGTGAAATACCATCCAAAATCAGATTTTTGATGCGTTTTATGTGCAGGGTAAACCATTTTTTTGCTTCCAAAAACTACGTATTCGCTAAAAGTTTTGCATGATACTGAAAGTTAAGTATATTTATCAGTTATTGGTGAAAATCGAAACACGATTCATATAAATTGCCTCGATAGAAAAAAATCTCAAAGTTCCTCAAAATCTGCGATTTGAAAACAAAAGTGGGTTTGGAGAATCAGTTTTATTAAAAATATATTCCAGTATTTTTTATGAAAATTTGTCAATGGCTTCATTATATTATGATTAAAGATATCTTGAAAGTAGTTTTTTATAAAACAATAGTTTAGATCTTATAAAATATATATGTATCAAATATCGCGTTGATTTTGGCGTGCGCACACGGTAAACAGCCGAACCCCCTCAGTCAGTCGGCCGCTGCGCCTCGAATCGAGCAGTCGTGTACACATCTTGTTGTCAACGCCCGGCGCGCAGTCTATTTACTATTTACGCAAACAAAAATTGTTTTTACGTGTGCTTACTAGTACGTACTTACAGTGTGCGTACTTCTGGAACATCGAGATATTATGTACTAACGTAGTTGTATTTCGATGTTCTGGAAGAATAAAATGGAGAGCAAACTCGTAAATTTTTATAAAGATCACATTCTTCCCGAGTTAGTAGAATCTCGACAAGCTCGTGGGATGCCTCTGAGACATAGAGCAACACGGACTCGCCACGCGCGGAAGTCCTTGTTGCTCGAAGAAAGATCACATTCTTCCCGAGTTAGTAGAATCTCGAAAAGCTCGTGGGATGCCTCTATGACAGAGCAACACGGACTCGCCGCGCGCGGAAGTCCTTGTTGCTCGAAGAAAGATCACATTCTTCCTGAGTTAGTAGAATCTCGACAAGCTCGTGGGATGCCTCTGAGACATAGAGCAACACGGACTCGCCGCGCGCGGAAGCCCTTGTTGCTCGAAGCTCTGCGAGCTTCTGAGTAAAAAATAATATTTAGGTATTTATAAAGATTGTTATATGGTGATATCTATAACAGTTACTTATCGCAATAAAGATATGTTGAGGCAGAATGTCCATTTCGCAAAAGATCCAGCGGTCGCAAAATGTTCAATTTGCAAAATGTTCAGTTCGCAGAATGTCCAATTCACAGAATGCCCAATTCGCAAAATGTTCATTTCGCAAAATGTCCAATTCGCAAAATGTCCAATTCGCAAAACTTCAGCGCGCGGCGAGTCCGTGTTGCTCTGTCTCAGAGGCATCCCACAAAGCAAAATGTATATTTTGCGAATTGAACATTCTGCGAGTTGGCATTCTGCGAACTGGACATTTTGCGATTTGGACATTTTGCGAATTGGACATTTTGCGAATTCGACCTTTTGCGAAATTCATACTTATATCACAGCCTACCTATATGATTCATACCATACAGTCGGTCATCGAAAGCCTCTATTTGCTAATTGGACATTTTGTGAATTGGACATTTTGCGAAATCCATACTTATATCACAGCCTACTTATATGATTCATACAGTTGGTCATCGAAAGCCCCTATTTGCTATATATTTGCTAAATAAAGTTCCTAGGAAATATTTTAGAGAATAGGCCGGCCGGCGGCGGGCGCGATCACCCAGAATAAGCCGGCGGTGGCAGTGCCGCCGAAGGCCGTCCCCCCGCGCTACACCCTCCCGCGCGCTGCTTCACCCCCTTGAATACGAGACATTATGAAGCGTACTTCACCTTAATAGTTTTGACGCGTCTTCTAATGTTTGTGACATGTGACATACATATTTCAATTAATGCAACCAATCCAAAACGTTATTGCTGTGCCTGAAAAACGCTCGTCAAAATCAATATGTTACTTACAAGAATAAAGAGCAAAATAGCGTTTTACAAAAAAAACTGTATCCGAAAATAGTCCCTTTTAAGCCTGCATCACACGTTTTTAGCCAAAACAGGCGTTACTGAATTGACCCTGGTGCCAAAACTAAATCATTATTGATAATAAAAATAGTACTATAGGCTTCTCAAATAACTGCTACTACTTATACGAGACAGATAAAAATATTTTGCCTTTTATTTTTGCGTAAATACCTTCCAGAAAACACGAAAAATACGAAAAACAAGGTTCACGGCTTTAACGAAATCATTATGTAAAACACAAATTATAATTTCTACATAATGTTAAATCGCGAGTTTATTAAACTAGCTACAAGTTGCTCGTTTTAGATTTTTGAAAAATAACTCGAAAAAAATATTATATATCGTAACAATTCACTAAGAAATTCCTCATACATTTTTTGTATGGCAATGCCATCGCTCAATATATACGAGTTCCAAGCCTACGAAAAATCAGTCTGCCGGTAAGAGTCAAGGTGAATCCACGTCGCTCTGCTGCTCGGGAGGCATTTAATTTTCGCGTGTTCATGTATTCACAGACAGCAGAGAGTAATGTAGATCAGAGTTACATATTTATTACTTTTAATCTTTTTAAAATTTATATAGGTACCATTTTCATACTCATGAATGATGGCCGACAATTTTTGATGAAATAGAAATCGTAATAAATCGCAATCATAGAAATCGTAATAAATCGCAATCATAGAAATCGTAATAAATCGAAATCATAGAAATCGAAATCATAAAAATCAAAATAAATCTAAATCAAGATCCAAGATGGCGGACAACTTTTTTTTTAATTTTTGCGATATGTATATCGTTTCATAAGTTTTTCAGTGCGCTGATTACGAAAATAACATTTATTTTGGAATCCAAGATGGCGGACAACTTTTTTTCACGTTTACAATATGGGTATGGTTATATAGGTATTTCGGTGCGCTGATGACAAAAATAACATTTATTTTGAGATCCAAGATGGCGGACAACTTTTTTTTCAAGTTTACAATATGGGTATGGTTATATAGGTATTTCGGTGCGCTGATGACAAAAATAACATTTATTTTGAGATCCAAGATGGCGGACAGTTTTTTCAATTTTTCAATATGGTTAACATGTTGTAGGTTTTTCGGTGCGCTAATGACAAAAATAACATTTATTTTGAGATCCAAGATGGCGGGCAGTTTTTTTTTCAAGTTTACAATATGGGTATGGTTATATAGGTTTTTGGGGACGCTGATGACGAAAATTACATTTATTTTGAGATCCAAGATGGAGGACAGTTTTTTATTTTGTTTTACAATATGGGTATCGTTTTATAGGTTTTTGGGGACGCTGATGACGAAAATAACATTTATTTGAGGATCCAAGATGGAGGACAGTTATTTATTTTATTTTACAATATGGGTATCGTGTAATGGGTTTTCGGGGACGCTGATCTTAAAATAAATGTTATTTTGGTCATCAGCGTGCCAAAATGGAGGACAGTTATTTATTTTATTTTAAAATTTGGGTATCGTGTCCTCCATCTTGGACGCTGATCAAAATAAATGTTATTTTGGTCATCAGCGTCCCCAAAAACCTAGAAAACGATACCCATATTGTAAAATAAAATAAAAAACTGTCCGCCATCTTGGATCTCAAAATAAATGTTATTTTTGTCATCAGCGCACCGAAATACCTATATAACCATACCCATATTGTAAACTTGAAAAAAAAGTTGTCCGCCATCTTGGATCTCAAAATAAATGTTATTTTTGTCATCAGCGCACCGAAATACCTATATAACCAGACCCATATTGTAAACTTGAAAAAAAAATGTCCGCCATCTTGGATCTCAAAATAAATGTTATTTTTGTCATCAGCGCACCGAAATACCTATATAACCATACCCATATTGTAAACTTGAAAAAAAAGTTGTCCGCCATCTTGGATCTCAAAATAAATGTTATTTTAGTCATCAGCGCACCGAAATACCTATATAACCATACCCATATTGTAAGCTTGAAAAAAAAGTTGTCCGCCATCTTGGATCTCAAAATAAATGTTATTTTTGTCATCAGCGCACCGAAATACCTATATAACCATACCCATATTGTAAACGTGAAAAAAAAGTTGTCCGCCATCTTGGATTCCAAAATAAATGTTATTTTCGTCATCAGCGTCCCCAAAAACCTATGAAACGATACCCATATTGTAAAATAAAATAAAAAACTGTCCTCCATCTTGGATCTCAAAATAAATGTTATTTTTGTCATCAGCGCACCGAAATACCTATATAACCATACCCATATAGTAAACTTGAAAAAAAAGTTGTCCGCCATCTTGGATCTCAAAATAAATGTTATTTTTGTCATCAGCGCACCGAAATACCTATATAACCATACCCATATTGTAAACTTGAAAAAAAAGTTGTCCGCCATCTTGGATCTCAAAATAAATGTTATTTTTGTCATCAGCGCACCGAAATACCTATATAACCATACCCATATTGTAAACTTGAAAAAAAGTTGTCCGCCATCTTGGATCTCAAAATAAATGTTATTTTTGTCATCAGCGCACCGAAATACCTATATACCCATACCCATATTGTAAACTTGAAAAAAATGTTGTCCGCCATCTTGGATCTCAAAATAAATGTTATTTTCGTAATCAGCGCACTGAAACACTTATAAAATGATACCCATATTGCAAAATTAAAAAAATGTTGTCCGCCATCTTGGATCCAAAAATACTATTTTTGTAAACCTCATCCCGAAAAATTGGCCTTCATGGGATGCCAGGCAGATGTTTAACATCTTAGCATCCTGGCACGACGGTCATGCTATTTTCTGTCGCGGCATTCGTGTCCATTTTACTGCCAAGTCGCGCCAAGTATGTTTTACATAAGAAAATGGTCGTAATTTTATTTTTAGTATTCATTACCGTAAAGCAAGAAAAAAAAATTATATACCTAGGTACCAACAAATCCTTTGCCGGATCCCTGTCACTTATTACTTCGGGTTGGCGGCAATCTCACGTCGATGTGTGCGTGTGACTTGCACACAGCCAGCTGAGGTCTATCAAATACCTAAACTCGGTCGGGCGCGCGGACGTGATACACTCTTAAGTTTCAAAAATCGGCGTGGCGAGTAAAAAGGCTCAGGCACAATAGCGTTGTAGAATAAAACTCATTTTAGTTTTCCCTGTTGCCCTTTGCGCGTAAAATTTTTGACAGCCAATGTTTGTGACACGGGGGCAGGGTCGTAACACATGAACAATTTATGCTGCGTCTATATTTATCATATATGTTTGTTCCGTAAATCTTTGTTAAAGTAATATTTTAATAGTTATTTTATTAACAAATAACAACTGTCACTTCAGTAAAGTTGTTGCCAGTATTAATAATATTAAATATGGTAGCTTGGGTCTTTGCTCCTCTACCGATGGGTTCCCCTTTTTATATTTTTAAATGTTTTTTTTATTTTTTATAATATTTTATATTTAAAAATATAAAAAAGAGATGACAAATAAATCTTCTTCTTCTTCTCTCAGCCGAAAGACGTCCACTGCTGGACAAAGGCCTCCCCCAAGGATTTCCACAACGACCGGTCCTGCGCTGCCCGCATCCATGCGCAACCCGCGACCTTCACCAGGTCGTCGGTCCACCGAGTGGGAGGCCTGCCAACACTACGTTTTCCGGTTCGTGGTCGCCACTCGAGAACTTTTCTGCCCCAACGGCTATCTGTTCTGCGAGCTATGTGCCCCGCCCACTGCCACTTAAGTTTGGCGATTCTGCGGGCTATATCGGTTACTTTAGTTCTCCTACGGATCTCCTCATTTCTGATTCGATCACGCAGGGAAACTCCGAGCATAGCGCGCTCCATCGCCCTTTGGGTGACCTTGAGCCTTCTTATGAGGCCCATAGTAAGCGACCACGTCTCTGTTCCGTATGTCATTACTGGCAACACACACTGGTCAAAGACCTTAGTCTTGAGACACTGCGGTATTTTGGACGAGAAGATATCGCGAAGCTTCCCGAACGCTGCCCAGCCGAGTTGGATTCGACGGTTGACCTCTTTCTCAAAGTTGGACTTACCTAACTGAACTGTTTGTCCCAGGTATACGTAATTGTCAACAACTTCGAGTGTAGAGTCTCCAACCTTTAGAGGAGTGGGTGCGACACGGATATTAGACATGATTTTCGTCTTATCCATGTTCATTTTTAGACCCACTTGTTGAGAGGCTCTACAGAGGCCATCGAGCATTGTGCCTAGGTCTTCCAAGGTCTCAGCCATGACTACGATATCGTCAGCGAATCGAAGGTGAGTGAGGTACTCGCCGTTTATATTGATACCGAGTCCGCTCCAGTCCAGAAGCTTGAAGACATCTTCCAGGGCGGCGGTGAACAGTTTCGGAGAAATAACGTCTCCCTGTCTCACCCCTCGCTTCAACTGGATAGGTTTCGAGCCTTGATCCTGGAGACGGACCGACATGGTGGCGTTTTCGTACAAACACTTCAGCGCTTCGATATATCGATAGTCAATTTGGCACCGTTGGGGAGACTGTAGCACAGCCCAGGTCTCGATCGAATCGAAGGCTTTCTCGTAGTCCACAAACGCCAAGCATAAGGGCTGATTATACTCCTCAGTCTTCTGTATAATCTGCCGCAGCGTATGTAAGTGGTCTACGGTACTAAAGCCTTTTCGGAAACCGGCTTGTTCGGGAGGCTGGAAGTCGTCGAACCTGCGAGCGAGACGATTCGTAATGACTCTCGAAAACAGTTTGTAGACATGGCTCAGAAGTGAGATAGGCCTATAATTCTTCAATAAGGTTTTGTCGTGGGGCAGGGCGGTGCGTATACTTGTATTACCTTCAACGAATACCGTTTGGTGATTCTGAGTACAAGGTACGCTACCCTCGCCGAAACACTCTCGAACTGGACCACGTTGTTGACGAGGGACCTGTGGACGATAAACCCGACACCACCCTGGGACAGTTGTTCGCCCTCCCGGAAATAGAGCAGGTTTCCAGATTTGAGGATCATGGTGTCCTCCCCCTCTCTTCGGACTTCACATAATCCTACAATATCCCATCGTAACCTGCTCAATTCTTCCTCCAGTTCAGCGAGTTTCTCGTCGGTCCGCAGTGTGCACGTGTTGTAAGTTGCCAGGGCCAAGGGTCGTCGGGGTTGGTAGCCTGGCATCTGCCGGGGATTCTTAGCACCCCCTGCCCCGCCGTTACCGTGACCGCTACCAGAGTCCGGGATAGCGGGGCCGCCGGGGACTAGGGGCCGTGTTGTGGGTGTATCAACCATAGGGGGGTTTTGCCGTAATCGCCACGCTTGGCATGCGGGTTGGCGATCGCAGTGTGATGTCATAGTACGCGGAAAGATGCTGCTGCCCATCCTCCGGTGTTTTAGATCCCTTAGTCGCCTCTTACGACACCCACGGGAAGAGATGGGTTGGTGCTATTCTAGGGCCACACCACAGGCCATATACAAATAAATAAATGAATAATAATAATAAAATCTTTATTTCGGACTAGTTCATATTTTGTTAGTATACAATTGTTCTTAATACTCGTGTTAGTAACGTTTACATTTAAGTACTATCGGTTTAATTGACCCGATGTACGCCTCTATGCATAAGCGCATCCACCCTCACAAAAGGCCCATCGATTTTTTTGTATTATAAACCACATAGAACTTCACACAATATATAATAGCACTACTATTATATATTGTGTGAAGTTCTATGTGGTTTATAATACCAAACTTGCAATAAATGTAAGGTTGGCGCTGTTGGCCGTTCTACCAACTTCTACAATCAATCATTTATTTTGTCATAGGTATTAAGTACATGATGTATGTCTCGGTCGAAAAAACAGTGGCATACAAAATTTGACATCAAATCCAGATCCAATTACTCCTATCCCCAGTTGATTACAGGGCAGGTAGTTCCGTATAAAATCAGCATGTTTATAATAACAGAGCTCCAGCCGCGCCGCAAACAACTTTGAAACTGGCCGACCTCACAAATGGGGATGACATCTCTTTGAAGATAAAGATGAGAGATAATTTTGCAATTTTCGTACCGGGAGGCTAACGATATGTACTGTACCTGCCTGACATAATCCCCAAATTGACTTTTGATAGCGACAGACCAAAGGCACTTTGCAGCCCTTATGAAGTCCCACTGCAGTTATTATGAGAGAAAGACGGTCAATATAATTTATTTTTCCTTGGTGAGAAGTTATCAAAGCAGTGTTTCTAAAGTTATCCATGGCATAATAAGTTTGTGATATTTATTATATGTGTACAACAAGAATATGACTCGAGTGTTGAGCCGTACAGTCACGAGCATTGATATATATATATACTAGCTTTTGCCCGCGGCTTCGCCCGCGTGAATTTCCCACGGGAACAGTGCTTTTTCCCGGGATAAAAAGTAGCCTATGTGCTATTCCAGGTCATTATTTACCTCTGTACCAAATTTCATCGAAATCCGTCCAGTAGATTTTGCGTGATTGAGTAACAAACATCCTCACAAACTCACAAACTCACAAACTCACAAATTCACAAACTCACAAACTCACATCCAAACTTTCGCATTTATAATATTAGTATGGATATATATATATATATATATACAACAACAACAACAACTGAAGACAATGTGTTAAGATAAGGTCTAAAATTGTATATATATATATATATATATATATATATATATATATATATATATATATATATATATATATATATATATATATATATATATATATATACAATTTTAGACCTTATCTTAACACATTGTCTTCAGTTGTTGTTGTTTCTAAAATTGTATATATATATACAATTTTAGACCTTATCTTAACACATTGTCTTCAGTTGTTGTTGTTTCAGTGTCTTCTCGTATAAAATTTTACATCCGTCGATTTACTGAAAACTATTGAAAATTTCTGCATGGTATATAATGTTCCTTTTACATTTGAACATGCTATAAATACCATGTGTTCATTTCTATATGTCACGATACTTCCTTCTGTTTTGGGACAGCATAAGTTTAACTTTGATAAAAACGTATTCAAAAGCATAAAAAAACAAAATTCTCTGCAATATTTGTTCAGAACCTCGATGATGTTTGCTTTACTTGGTCGCGTCATGGCGATGAATGCGAGCTTGCGACATAATCTCCCCGAGCGAGGGTCGGCCAGTGGCTCTGCGATCAATGGGCTAAGTCCGCCCGATCTACACTTATCCCACTTTTAATATTATTTTATGACATGCCACTTACAAATAGGTTGAACATCTGTTGTTTTCTGGCAAAATAAATGCTGTATAGAATGGTGTTGATAAAAGTAAATAAATAAGCGAAAAAAGGATTATTGATTAGGGGTTTAGTTATTGTGCAAAAGCTTTGTTTCATCCAATGTTAGAACTAAAATGGCGATTCAAGAATAATGAAGAAAGATAAGGCTTCTTATAGTACTTTACAGCGAAACATTCAACTGCCAAGCGACATGACGCAGTCACCAGCCTAACAAAGTGTAGAACCATCGTAGAAATTTCCGATCTTTATGTCTTGACTTGGAAGACCGAACACAAACTAGCTACTTACCCTCGGCTTCACCCGCGTAAATTTCTCACGGGAACAGTGCTTTTTCCCGAAATGAAAGGTACCCTATGTCCTCTGTACTTCTAACTATGTGTTTGCGAAATTTCAGGAAGTTTGGTTAAGTAGAGAAAGTGTGAAGAGATAACAAACAAACAAACTCACTTAAGTTAGGATTTTGCACCAACTTCAATGAATATTTGAAAGTGCAAAATGAAATGGAAGCAAAACGATATTTAAAAATGAACTTTTTTTTTTATTTCGTCATTTAAACTGTCTTATTTGATTTGTTTTATTCATATGATTTCCACTTCATGAAACTTCACTAAACAGTGAGCAAAATTGATGGGTATCCCCAACATATTCACGCGGTAACAGCATGTGCATAGAAACAAATGCATCAACATGACAGGTCTAAGGACATATTTGTCACTATGATTATGTCAAATACAAAAATAATCCCGTCATCTGCGCGACATGCACACCCTAGCTGTTTGCGACTTGCAAATTTGGGGAGTAACTACAAACGACGAAAACAGATTATAGAGTGCGCTGTATAGGTGATCAGACGTCGTCAAACGGGCGATGTTTTGCAAAAAGATGTCAGGGGTGAGGGCAGGGTTGCCATGGTTAATAATACTCTTTTTATAATACGCCCGAACGCGTTTGGCCTTCTCGTGTGCAATCTCCCGACGACGTCGCGTCACCACGTAGCAACAGGTCGTCTTTAAATATAGCAAAGCTCTTTATATGATTTCTTATGCTTATAACGTCTACGAGCGCGGTTCAAAAGAAGTCAAAAGCATTACTTTTCTAAAGGTGAAACGCTTTGAATTGGAGTCCTCAAACGTCAAGAACAGTTTTATGTAAATTAGGTTAGCTATGTATGTATATTTTACATATTTATGCGGAAATTTTATTGAATGTGATTCTGATTTATTTATTTTGTATGAATTTGTATCATCGTTCTCATCCACGTTAAACCTTACCCCAAAAATGTATTAGATGGCAAACCATTCATGTTAATGTATAAAATATATGTAGAGCTAAAAACATGTCTGTAGTAGTTAATATCCACAAGTATCCACTTAAAGAGCAATATTACTTTACACGAAAACTAAACCAAACTCCAAAAAGTTTCAAGAGTTTTACACAATTACTTTAAATATACATAACAGTACTTAATTAAAGCTTCAACAATGTTTTATTACTCCTGTCTGCAGGTCTACTATTAAAATATTGTTGCTACAGGAAGTCAAAATTTTCCCCCATTCGAACTCATTACAAACTTACTTTGCTGTAGAGGGTTAAATGGTTGTGCAAACACCAATCATTATGTGTGTATACAAAGTTACTAATAAATCATCTTAAATACCTCTAAGTTATTGTACAAGGTGTTGTATATACGTATATCTAACTGTAACATGAGAATTAAATCACTTTCCGGTGTCTACATTATGTAAATAGAATGAGCGCTCACAATGTAAATGAAAACAATATCGACTGGCGGGTAATCTTTATTGAAAAGTTGCCGTCACAACACAATACCTTATGAGCCGACCGCGGCGTTATTTATTTAATAACAACATACATGTATGAACGCAAAAGTAATTAAAAGCGACGTCTATGCGAACAAACAGTGAACCTTTTCTGCAAAAGAGGGCGCCTGGCGCAATTGAAAGTTACGTTTTAATCAAACAGTGACCACGCCTCGACTGTCATGTCGCCTATAAGGGGTATTAGACCTTCCTGAATTTAGGGCCCGATATTCAGTGGCTTCTGAATTCAGAGAAGTCTAATCGCATTTAGGAAGCTAGCATCCGATTTAGCCTCCGTTGTCAGGAAAGAACGCCTTCCGACGTATCGGATCCTAAATCAGTCACCGTTCGTCTGCCGTCGCGCACGCACGTTTTGTTGGTTAGCAGCGTGTGTGTTTACGTACGCAAAATGGCAGAAGAGAGATTCTTAATGATATTTTAGTTTTATACAAGGACATACCTTTGGGACAAGCGTGACCAAAATTATATGAACATAAAAATTAGAAACTAGCTTTTTCCCGCGGCTTCGCCCGCGTGAATTTCCCACGGGAACAGTGCTCTTTCCGGGATGAAAGGTACCCTATGTCCTTCTCGGTACCTCTAACCTATATGTATACCTATGCGAGATTTCATTCAGGAAGATTGGTTCAGTAGATAAATCGTGAAGAGGTAACAAACAAATAAACAAACTCACTTTCGCATTTATAATTTTAGTTAGGTTAGGATTAGGATAAAGGATTCAATGTATTATTAGGTGTAGGTATATATTTTTTTTTTATCAAAATGCAACATTAAAAACCTTAAAAATATTTCGATTAAGTTGGAGCCATTTTGTTTTAAATGCGCGGCGCGACGCGACACGTCTGTCTCGTAGCGCTCGTCCTTAGCAACTGATTCAGAGCTCTCTGAATCAGTGAATGTGTGATCAGGCGCATCGGCCACTGAATTCAGAGGCCGATATCGGACACTTTTTATCGGAGCCTAAATTCAGGAAGGTCTAATACCCCTTTATTTATGAGTTGTAAAGGGGATCCTTCCGGCGGTTCACTTTGTGAGCGTATGGTAATGGCGTGGATATGGCGTGACGTGTCCTGACATGTGTCCGCTCACAAAATGAAGTCCGAGCGAGCAAAGGGCTGGTCGTGTGAGCCGATGCCGATGGCGTCAGCGTTGACAACGCATAATTTATAGAAACGGGTGGAAGGAAAATCAAAATAACTAATTACTAAGGGCAGTAGGACGTGCATTTAACTGTAGCTAACGCATTAGTCCAGAACTGTACTCTAATTTTATCCTAACTTCCTAACTAATATTATAAATGCGAAAGTGAATTTGTTTGTTTGTTTGTTATCTCTTCACGCTTTCTGTGTTGATCCAATCTTCTTGAAATTTCGCATACACTAATAGAAGTGAGGAGAAGGACATATCACCCCGGGAAAAAAGCACTGTTACCTTGGGAAATTCACGAGGGCGAAGCCGCGAGAAAAAGCTAGTAGGTAATATTTATAATTTTCAGGTTTAATTATATAAAAAAATATACGTAGAACTTGCGAACATGGAGTAACTAAACTAAAAATGAGCGTCTCGAATTCATCACGCATTTGCATTTATTCGCCATCCTGGACTATTATAGACCATTTCATTTGCAAAAGTGGTAATTTTCTGATAGTGGCCAGTCATTACATTACGAATATGCTGTAATAGAGTGTCCCTATTGTAATCTACATCTATCTATGAAGATAATATCCATTGTTACGTATCAGGAGGAAGTTACATAAAAAAGTGAAATACGGGAAAACCCCCATCATGTTATTAAACAAGAAAAGGTAAGTATATCTTGGATAAGTTTTATTGAATTTATACTGATTTATGAGCGAGTATTCAATTTATAATTTTGGTTTTGATTTTGAACTGCTTAAGACGAACGCACGAGCAACAAGAAATTGAAAACTTGTTAAGTTGAGCATTAAACGGGCCCTAAACGTTTTTATGGAAAGGGCTACAGAAAAGCGGCGAAAACCTGTTTTAGGATTTATGCGTTAAGAGAGGTAATAGCGCGGCTCATTGCTTTTTCACTTGGTTACGCAAATGTAGATGGATGGGTGGATGGGTGAGCAGCGACGTGCCGAGACAATTGTCAGCGATCGCTCAGTGTCCCCGCTAATTGAACATTCCCGTCAGCTTCATTTAAATCTCTATCGACACCAGGAGACACGACGCCACTCAAAATTAAGGCCGATTATAATTTGATTGTCTTTCACCTTTATCACAAATCAGAAACTATAAAGTTTGGGGCTTGCGTGACTAATTTGGCAAATGCGTCGCCCTACATAAACTGTCGAGGATTCAACAATGTTCAGAAATTGGAAAACTCCGTTTCAATTTTCTGTAGAAAATTCTTAGTGAAATAAATTTGTAGTACCAATTAAGGATCTTTTATACCTAAATACCCTTTAGAGATCCCCGGAAGGAAGAGGGCGCGATGCGGAAGAAATTCTCGATAACAGGGCGTAAAGAGTGGAAAATTATAAATCGTTAGATAGCCCAGACGTCGACTAAAGTGGGAATAAATTATAAATCATTCAAATCTGAGGATACAGGAATATCTTTAAGCAGTATTCACTGTTATAACTTTATACTCATAGTGTAATAATTAATGAAAGGAGTCACTATCTTATTGTTTATTTTGTTCAAATGGTACAAGGAAGATTTTTCGAAAGTCGACGTCTTTGGAGAAAATGCAGCAGTGGAGTTTGTTGCGCCGCCTCTTCTCCACTTGCGCTTTGGAGGCGGTGGTAAACTTAGCTTTAAGTAATTTTATGACGTCAACTAACTAAAAAACAAGAAAGTGACGATTTATAAGTGCTATTTTTAAGCCAATATGAATAAAAAAATTGACTTTGACTTTGACTTTGAAAGCGACCTCACACGCCGCTCTCAAAAAAGCGAGTAATTGTTATCGCATTATGCCTACAAAAGAAGGGAAAGTGCTCCCTGAATTTTTATTCATTCCATAGCGAAATCAACATTAGTAGAAAGCGTAGGTATAAGCGTGAGGACGACCCGTATTAAAATATTTTAAGCAGGCTATGAATATGCAAAGACACGGCGCTCGGCGGCGGCGGCTAACGATTTGCACGTTTTTGGACCACTCGCTAATTGCAAATGTGAACGAACACTTATGGCAAATGTAATTGCTTTCACTGATACGCCGTGTTTGCAGTTTGATTTTACTTTGTAATAGGTTTTATACGTTATCCGCGGCCTGGAAATTAATTCAATTCGGTTTCGGGTTAATCGTTTATCTGATCGTGAAATATATGCGTTGGTCGGGTGTTTTATTGTTTGTGTTAAATTGGAAATATTAAAACCAGTGCTATCTAACAATGTGGGTTAGTTATCTACAATTTATAAATAATATACCTAATTAATTAATCTCTTATCTCAATTCTCTTAATTATAAGAAAGAGAGTAGGTAATATAACAAGACTTCTAGATCAAATAAAATCCGAAGTGCGATACGGTGTAGCATATTAGCCTTGAGAAAGGCCAACCTTTTCAAGTGTGATTAAGGCCGGCCGAGGAGCGGCGGATATATCTATTCAATTAAAGCTGAAGTCTGCAGTCGGACCTTCAATTTATTGCAAGTCTGCAAATTGCCCCTATTTGTACGTACGCTCCGCGCTTCAACGCCTCTTCAGCTCAAATTGAGATATTGAACTGAAATTTAATAAAATACATAAACTAGGTACTGAAAATTAATTTATCTAATAAATAAGAACCTTGGTAACACACCCAGGACCAATAGACCAATTATTAGCAAGGATTTTTTTGACGATAGGCTGATAAAATATTCTTTTTTAAATAAAAAAAAAAATGGCAACTGAAATTCAGTCAATAATATGCTTGAGTGATTAAGAGCAGCTTCATGACGGTTTAGCGGTGCCGGTCCCTCTCGACAAATGATAGTGATTTCCACCCGGAAATGCATCCAAATGGCAAAATGGCTGCTAAGCGGCATCCATTTGCTGAGATTGCTTCTGCTAGAATTTTATGCCAGAATATTTAATAGTATTTTTGAAAATCCATCTCCGGTGGAATTGTATCGGCAATTTTATCTGTTTGAGGGTAAAGCTTTTTGTGGTGGCATTGCTCCGAGCTTTGCTTCCATTAGAAATTTCGGGACATCTATTTGCAGCGGATGAAATTAACCATATTATATTGTAAGCTTTGGAATTTTGAATTGTGAATTAATAGAGTTTCCAGTCAGAACAAAGAAATATCAAAATAATTTTGGGTTTATGTCAGTGTAAAAATTCATCCACAAGATAAACTTTCGAAGATAAATTTTATATTTATAAAGGTACTTTAGATTTATTTATTATAGTTAATTCCAGAAAAGGTCTATAATAACGGTAACAAATGACAATACCTACAGATGAAAAAAATGAGAACCCCAATTTGGCGGTAACAAAAACCTGTTTTATTCATATCGTTTAAAAAGACGTCCCTGCCAGTATAAAATTCCGCGGAACAGCAAATCTCGCTGAAACTGTCTATAAATCTGACCATAAAAATAAATCCCTGCAATCAAATCGCGAACAGCGAAAAAAGTAAGGTTGTTTGTTGCTATCTCAGGGAACATACATGAAAATAGCCGAGGAACTATTCGTAGCCGGATAAAAAGGTTCTCAGACCATGAATATAAATATGTACGGGTGTGGCCCGATGTCGCTTAACTGCTATAGGGCTGCTCACGCGCTGTTTATGAGATTCTGGTGACGTGCAGTTATTATTATTTATGCGATGAACGCGAAATGGGGCACTGAAAGAAATTAGACTTGTCATGAGTGAAATTGCATGCCTTGGGGAAATGACGACGCATGTCTTCGTATGGACGATATGAGTAGATAGCATCTTTTGCTATTCTTTCTTATGAAAAAGTTAACAAGTTTTTAAAGACTAACAAATTTCAACTTTGTGTAAATAATACTTCTAGTCATTATTATCTTAACCACAAAAGTTCTATTAGCTGGATGTGGGTTCTAGCCTTAAATTGAATTCAAAAAATTAATCATTTAAATTTAAATCTTGCCAATTTGGCCATCCCTAACAGCCTACAGGCAAACAGCGACGGTATGAAGGTTATAAAAATGCAAGAAGCCGGAAATGAATACACCCCGTGCAATATACGTGCCGTGGACTACCGGACGGCAATATACATGTCCGGAAGGACGGTCCGGTCCGGACAGCAGACTCGGGCACTCAACAAGGGATGCACTCACATTTAGAACGAACTCCATTCTTTAGTAGTTCCCTAATAGTATAGAGACGAACTCTTTGTCAGACGCTTGTTGTTGGGCTTCGTCCTCACTTTTAAAACTGTTGTGTTGAAAACTGAATATTAGCTAATTTATTGTGATAAAATATCCTTTTCTAAAGTGAATTCAGTTTGTATTTTGAGTTTTGTATAATAGTTTCTTATTAGGCTAAAATAAAACGTAAATAAAGTTCAGTGAATTTCTAATTAGTCAGATGAATATGATTCTATTATTATTATTTTAGGTTCAAATTCTAACTTTCATAGAATAATGTTTGGGTAATCGAATTCCAAGTAGTGGTAAGTGGTAACTATCTAGTAACTCTCTGATATTCAGATTTATTGATCAGACACAGAAATCGTCACGGTCTCCAGCTCAGCCCAATTAAGTCAACACAATCGTGCATTGTCAACACGAGCTCTGATGAATTAGTATTGATTAGTCCAGCGTTACTTTTTGATAGGGCAAACCCTCGATGACGACAGAGATGTTTGGCTAAATAAAGGTGCTGTTGTACAGCTAAGCTCGGTTATACTACGCTCGAGTTTATAATTATGTTTTGTATAATATTTGCACTTCCTTAAACATGTTTCATGAATTGAATGAAAAAGAAAATCGTCGCTTGTGTTTCATTACACACATTTATAAATACATATACATAGGGATAAATCGGTCCATGTTCGGTTATTCAACTTTTACTCAAACCGGCATTAGATAAGTCGGCTTAGTAGTTGATTCGCACGAAATTCATTCGCCCGAACGTGCGAAATGTCCACTTTCAATAATAATATTTTTTAGTAGGCGTTTCGCACAGATGAATTTTAATCGCGTGCGAACCGACCCTCTCAAAAAATTAGTAGTACGCCTTTCGCACATACCCATTTTTTATGGAAAAGTTTTAACAAAAAGTTACATTCGCGCACAAAATCATTTCGTTTAGAATTATTAATTCTTACTTCTAATAAAGGTAAGAAATAAAAGCTTCTTTATAAAAAAGTTACATTGTACTTATACATTACAGTTTGGGTAACTAAAAACATAACTACAACTAAAATCACAGTTATAACAATTTGTAATCAAATAGAATGGCATCTTTATAATTATGTAACAAATTATTCTTGTAATTTAAATTTTACCTTATATCAACATATTTCTTATAGGTATATACTTTGTTTATCAACTAACTAACGTAACGTGGCGTAAACTAACTTTGCCGATGTCTCGTTTGCCGCTAGGTAGCAGACCTACCTACTTGTAAAAAAAAGACACCATGAATTTATTTCTTTCCCTCATTCGTGATGTTCACGTTTTGATATGAATTATTGACCTTATATTTATGTGAGTGCCATGAAAATGTGGCATATTTTAATATTAATATTATAATATTTTGTACACAACTGTACCTTGATTTTTTTATTCGCACATTTCGTTAAGTGGGCGAATCGCATACTACTATTTCTTGAAGAGGTCGGTTCGCACGCGATTAAAATTCATCAGTGCGAAACGC
Organism: Ephestia elutella; assembly: GCA_018467065.1. Taxonomy (NCBI): domain Eukaryota; kingdom Metazoa; phylum Arthropoda; class Insecta; order Lepidoptera; family Pyralidae; genus Ephestia; species Ephestia elutella. The sequence goes on along the minus strand of CM031576.1, from coordinate 11,636,003 downwards.
CTACTAAAAAAATATTATTATTGAAAGTGGACGTTTCGCACGTTCGGGCGAATGAATTTCGTGCGAATCAACTACTAAGCCGATAAGTCTATCTCCGGTTATTTATTTGAAATGATTTTTTGGTTAGAGTTTATTTGATTATGTATTCATATTCTTATTTTTCAATATTCACATCTTCGTATGTCGTCCAAAGCTTATAAAGTCAATGTAAGCTGTGCCCAGACCAATGGTTATACATACGTAGCTTAGCAAACGTATCCTACGCAATCCTGGACTAAAGACCTTAAACTCTCAGTTTGCCCCAATTAAATTAGGTCAGCATTGCTAACACGACCTTCTAATGAATTTCGTGATATATGTTAGCGAAGCGTTACTTTTTGATAAGACCTTGTCTGGTTACGCCGAAAGAGGTGTTTGCTAGATTTATTACCTTCCATTTTCGATTTGTTTACTCAGTTGTTCAGATCCAATTACTTGGCACTGTTTCTGTACTTAATTAAAGGGACGCTTGATTACTCGCCCGCTGTGGGGCTTTGTATAATTGCTATTGTTTAGCAAATGAAGACAAATGAAACTTTAATTTAATGACACTGTCTTATTCAGTGCGAGCACCGTTCGCGACTGAGGACTTTTATGAGTGGATAACATGAGATTACTGCTTTTTAATTGCTTATACTGCTATAAAAAAGCTGGAATAAAGTTATATAGATACATTTTATAATAAGTTAAGTAGGTATTATAATCGGTGAAACCATAAGTTTAATAAATCTATGGTTAAAATATTCCCACGTGTAGATTCTGTTTCATAAGAAAAAAATAAATGCGAAATATTACAAAGTACAGTTACTAATACTATCGATTATTCATCAAATAGTCGTTCTGCTAACTATTTGATGAATAATCGATCGAGACAGACAAGCAGATGTCTATTTTGCGTAAGGTTATTAAGTACGTATTAACAAAGCAATATTGATATCTGATAAAAATCTATAGCAGCAAAAAGCCAAGAAGGGTTACTTGTAGCGAACTAATCAATGTAAAAAATGCAACTTCTAGCTGTTCAGTGGGTTTGACAAATGGAAATAGTTTGGGAAGTACTTTAATTACGCCGCGTTCTTCGTAATTTGTTAGGGCGCATCTCAAGGCTTACAGCGGTAACTCGATTCTCCATCCACCACCGGTGAGAGAGTGGCATACTTTTAATTGGCCGTAACTGCGTTTTCCTGCAAGCGTTATTGAATCACCGTGGAGGCTAGGCGGTCGGGCTCCGAGCAGCAAACATTTTCACCTAACTACTGCTCTTTCGAACCGTAATAATATTTTGAATGCCCCTTTTATACGATGGTGTAATGTGAAGATATTAACCGTCATAATCCTTTAAAATAGCAGCGCAGTAAATAAAAATAATTTGAATGTTGTAAAATGTGTTTAAATTTTTGAAACTTCAAAGCTTAAACGTATTAGACGTTTTCTCCTTACATGTATCATGCAGCAGGTATTTTTTTCAAGCAAGGTAAGCTTGTTAGGAGTTTAAACTAACTAGGTAGATGATGATGTTAGCTCTGTTTATGGCTCCTGAACGGAAACAGGAATAAAGTAACGACATCACAGACGTTACACTTCATGAAATGAAATTCTCGTAGAGTTTCTAAGTCAAAACTACCAACCGATCCAACAATTGAGATCACTTATTTACGTACTATATTCTATGCACTCAACTAGTTTTAGATCTCTCTCTCTCTCTCTCTCTCTCAGCCGAAAGACGTCCACTGCTGGACAAAGGCCTCCCCCAAGGATTTTCAGTTTTAGATCAATTAAAATTAAATTTGGAAAATGTGTTTTAATTATGCGTCCGAGTTAACTAATAAACTCTCCACATTCGTTGCATGAACTTTGACGATCTTCTCCAAAATACGGAATCTCTTGAAAATAATCCCCCTGTACACTCAATATTTTGCAAATAGAGCGTAAACAAGTTAGTTAATACTAGCGGGCGCGGGTTCGTTACAGGCGGGAGCGTAAGCGGAGGCGGACACGTTGATCGGACATCGGTCATTGTGTTAGTGGGCCCGCTCAGGCGAGCCCGGTAATTACATCAGGGAATACAGCTCAACGGCCACCGAACCCGGTTTTTACCCGTTCTTGTTATGTACCAAATACGGCCCTGGCGTTTGGAGAGGGCAATAAAAGCTAACATTGTAAAACTTCTGGTGGTTTTCAACTGGAATAAATGAATTAACGGAAGGGATTTTAAGGTTTTCAAAAGATATTTGGTTTAATATCGGTATAGTTAGGTATTTTTGATACTCAATACTCATATTTTTAACTAGCTGTTGCCCGCGGCTTCGCCCGCGTGACTTTGGCTTAGATGAAAAGTCTTTTTGTGTTCCAAACTGTTTCCTGTGTTCCGCCATTCCGTAGGCGCCATTTCCGTATATGTTATAGTGTAGTTGGTCTCTTGAAGTTATTCATCAGATGTTCCAGATCTACAATTTTTATACGTCAGCAGAAAATGCTCATCAGGTTGAACGACTTTTGTTAAGGCACCATTTCCATATTTCTTATAGTTTAGCTGTTCTGTTATGGTTCTTCATCAGGTGTTCCAGTTTTCAAAATGAATTATAGCCTATATGGTGCCCAGGCTTAATAGCTATACAACAAAAAAAGTTTCATTCAAATCCGTCCAGTAGTTTTTGCGTGAAACGCGTACATACATACAGACAGACAGACAGACAGACAGACAGACAGACAAGAAATTCCAATAATTTTTTTTTGCTTTCTATTGTTCTTTTTAAGTGTCCCTCTATCCATTTTAGTCAAAAATACTAAATGTACAGACAAAATATTTTTACTGTTTTATTATATGTATAGATTATTCTTAAGTTAGCGAATCGCTTCTTAATAAAAAGGATAACCTAACTACTTTAACTATTTCAGGAATAACCAAAGTTTGACAAAATACTAATAAAGTTAATTTGATTTTAACAAAAAGTTAACTGTTATTAGCCGACTGGGGTTTGGTTAATATTGCAAAAAGTTATGTAGTCACTTTTTTTTGTTATGGGTTGTCTAAAGTTTGGTTGTGTATAGTAAGTATTTTTTTCAGTGATGCATATTTCCTTTCAGCTATATTTTCAAATCATATTACAAATCTATTTAAAAAACTGTTTTTAAACTAATTTCAAAGAATAGGCAGTTTTCTGGAAAAAAGGACTTGAAAAAATGTGAATACCGGTGCCGACAAGAAAGGTTTTCCGGGGGCCCGGCATCAACACATAATTCAACGCAAGATTAAATGCCTCTTGGCTGCCGTCGGAAGGCCAGGGCCCATTAGACAGTCAGCCCATGTAAAGTTAGCCCTCTTTTATAAACGTCGGCTTAAATAACTCCAACTTATGACCCCAAATCGTGGAAGAAAGTATTCGACGATCGAATTACTCGGAACCTTAATATTGAGTTCTACTTTGGGTTTCTGCGAACATGAGTGAGTTCTTGAATATCAATGACTGTTGAGTGAACAATATTGTTAGTACCTACCAATATATTGGTAAAATTTAAGAATAACTTTTTACTTCAACTTTATGAACTGATACATAGCTTGGACATAACAAAAAAAAAACAACCAACCACCAACAATTAAATTAAATGTTAACAGGTAATCAGTTTAAAAGACGAGTACATGTCTGTACCTATTCACATTGCAGCGACATCGGGCAGCCATTCAGCTGATAGGGTTGCCTCCATTGTGCTAGCTTTGCATACGGACGGACTCGCATAATCAATTCCAGGGTTTGCAACACCGGCCAGCCCACCTCTACACTAGATTGTCTGCTTTACTACGTCACTAGCAGAAGCACATATCTAATACATGTTTCGATGGCTTTGTTTCTCACGGGATAGGGTTTAAAACTGTTAAACCAAGACCAAATTTAACTTTGTGGTATAGCAGACAGTGTAAGATTTTTTAAAATGGTGACTGTTTCCTTACTAGCTTATTACTTGAGTAGAATAATAAATTAGAATAAGCCAGTAAAGATAAAAAAGTCACTTTTATCGTAAACAAGCTGCTTGAAATATGGATAGCTACATCGCTTGTTCTACCATTTTATTTCCATTAAGCTATCGCTTTTCTATTCCATGATATTGTGACGTGTAGTTAATTTAAATTTAATTTAAAAGCAGTTTACGTTAGCTGATAATCAACACAGGAGGCCTGCGAGTGGTATCCGTTCGTTTTAATTAAGCTTTGTCATCATGGTCGATATTGCCGCCATAATGACGTTAATCCCTCAAACGTAAAGTTAACAACATCCTCTTTCATTAATTTTTGCGTCACATATCGCTCATTATCGCAGTGGTTCCGACGTATTTTTATATAATGTTGTAAGTTAATTGAGATATGATACGTTATTATTATAAAAACTGATGAGTTTTATCCTAAGAATTTGTTTATTTCTTGATAGAGTCTGTGCCGAAAGAGAATCCGCGAATAAGAGTCGGGTAGAATTCCGTTTCTTTTTTTATAAATTTAACCTCTAAGCGGGTTAGGTGAAAAACTAAATTCACGCGGGCGAATCTGAGGGCAATAGCTAAGTTTGTATGAAAGTGCTATAACACTAATTTCCCAAAGTTATGTAAAGTATGTTAGTTCAAATCCTTTATCTCTAAATCGTGGCTAGGCTAAATTTCTAACCGTCACAAAATTTCCGTCAAATGAACATAATTTTTCCAACAAACATAGGAGACTTTCGTCGCTAGTGGAGCTCGGGCAGAAACTATAAACTCATTTGTTCCGTTACTCTTGTTCAGAAACAGTAAATTCGAACTCGTGTTCTGTAATGTGATGAGTTTCCTCTTCAATTCACGAATTTTCGTCTCTGTTTCGTTAAACCAGGTTTTATACGTTCGATCCAGGACTCGCATAAAGTTTCAAACTGACTAATTAAATACTAAACATAAACTAAAATAATAAAACAAATTTTAAATAAACATTTTTTGCCGTTATTAAGGATCCTCGAAACTTAAATTATTAGTTTTCGTATATTATCTGTGGAATTACAGCCGCTTTACTGGGCTCTCTATGAGCAACCAAGTTTCCCAATCGAAGTTCCCTGGACCGTCGGCTATTAAACAAGATATTATACATGAAGTCAGTTACCTACGTGAATTCATTATACACGGAAGTTAGGATATATCAATTAACCGAACAAGTTTAAATAGAAAACCTTGATTAAATTTTTTGTAGAAAAGTTATTTTAAATTATAACGTGACTAATATAACATTATTACAAGTATTATTAACTCCTGACGACGCGACGGTAGGTATAACTTACATAGGTAAAGCTAGAATTCCGTAATTATATATAAAATGTGAATTAAAAACTTCAAATCTAATTAGTGTGCACTAATTATATCACGTTTATATCGCATTTATTTCCGTTTCACTATTTCAATTTATTTAATGAAATTTTTGTCGTATGGCTACATTACAGCAAAGGCACGAAAAAGTGCCGTAAATGTATCTCAGAAATGAACAGAATGAAAACTTGCATCAAAAGAATCCGCGATGCGCTGTCCCATTGATTTATTTGGCTAATTTATATGCGAGGCACAACGTTTAATATTTTAGGGTTGAAATATAATTGGAAGCACAGCGGCTGCATCTGAATGCATCCAAGTCTTGAACCTGGCATCACGCCACGACTTTGCATAATTGCGAAAGTAATGAATACATCAAAATATTCCATTTGATATTTTTTCGATTAATTAATCCACATTATCTTAATTAAATAGTGATCAATAGAAATTACTTGAGTATGCCTATAAATTTAAATAAATTTAGTAACTTTAATCTTACCTGGCACTTGGTTTTACTGTTATAAAGTAGTTTAAAACAATTTTGTACACTTATAAAAACTCTAGCCTTTGTATTTGCAGAACCATTTCCATTACCTGAAACAAAAAACATTATATTGTTAAAGTATGTAATATGTAAAAATGCAACAACTGAGATATCCATACTAATATTATAAATGCGAAAGTTTGGATGTGACTTTGTGAGTTTGTGAATTTGTGAGTTTGTGAGGATGTTTGTTACTCAATCACGGAAAATCTACTGGACGGATTTCGATGAAATTTGGTACAGAGGTAGATAATGACCTGGAATAGCACATAGGCTACTTTTTATCCCGGGAAAAAGCACTGTTCCCGTGGGGAATTCACGCGGGCGAAGCCGCGGGCAAAAGCTAGTTTGTGAATATTTACTAAGTAGGTACTCAATCATTCAGCATTTTTAAAGTTAATTATTCAAAAGGTATTCAGTAAAATAAACCGATCAGATTCCATCCACCATTTTCATCACTCAATAATTAATTGGAAGTCATGTCTATTGGATGCCATTTTTTACGTTCTCTAAAAACTATAAGCACACCATGTTACCATTATGACATATTTATTTTTACTGAAATAAATAAACAACACTTTAAAAATATCTTGCACATCAGATTTACAGAAGAGATGTAGGAGTTATGGCGGTATATATAATCCCATTCACATTATTAATAATAGGTATTTCCAATTTCTTTTTTTTATAGAGTAGCTCGACATGCTAAGTCATCACTGACACCTTTTTATTATTATTTTTTCTAAGATGAGCACTATCTTGACAGAGATGAGGTCTACGAGGTAGCGAGCTTACCCAGAACCAGAAGCAGCCTATTCACTCTGGTTTTGAAGAGAGTCAGGTTTTATGTGCTCGGGAACACAGACGCAGGTTGGAAAGTTTAAAAGTTTTTAGTAAAGCTTCGAAACAAATTTTTAATAGCTCAAAAAGAAATGTATGTTTAGGACAAACTTTTCGTTACCTATACTAACAACAAAAACAAATATTCATATTCATACTCCCAACCGGCACGTAATACGAGTGACATAATGTAAAATACGAATGGAAATGTAATTAATACTGGATGTGACCTAAATCTTCCACGTCCTAGAGCCTTAATTAAAATTGTTGGTCCGTCAAAACGATAACAAGTGATTAATATTAAAATGCTTCATGTAAATGAATTTACATCAATATTTTTTCCGAATTTTGTTGTAGTTAATTGTCATGACTGTATTAGAACACAAGATTTTCTATTTACAAAATAAAGTGAAAAAATGCCAATATAATTCTTCCAAGCTACACGCCACTATTTAATCCATACTTACTGTGCTTATAGAAAATTAACATCAAAAGAAACTCCACAAACAGTTACATAGCGATTCCAATAGAAAAAATATGACTTCTTAAAAAGCAACGACAACAGGCAAACTGAATTGATTTCAATATTCTCGGTACACTTTGCCTTAGATATTTTTCGTCCCTGCTCTACATTTTACATAAACTAATTTCCTCGGCAATATTGGTCTTGCTCAGTTCCGTAGGCACGGCGTCGGGCGAGAGCCTCAAAAAGAAACTCTCGACTCGGGCCTGCGACGACCAAATCAAATCATTCGACCTTATCGATCTCTTCGGAAAACTTACAAATAACTTTGCTTATTTGCTGTTAGCTTTACGTTCACTCAATGTTGATGGTACCTTGACTTTTAAATATAAGATTACGATATAGATTACTTTGGAAATCACACACTATTTTCATAAATAAAAAGCTGAGCAAAACATAACATGGTTTAGAAAATCACTTTTGACGCTATTATCAGTTTTTGTTAGTTTGTTCTGAAACTTGCTTGCGTTATTTATGTACATAAAGTTGATACTGAATGCAATACTTTTTTAGTGGAAAAATGAAAATCAAGATTGGTTTTTCTAAAACTTGCTTGCGTTATTTATGTACATAAAGTTGATACTGAATGCAACACTTTTTTAGTGGAAAAATGAAAACCAATCATTTCATTATTCAATGTGTCATATTGTAACTAAATGCAAAATTAACTAGGTACTAAATCAAGGCATTTCATATCGAAATTTGGTTGAGACAGATTTAACCAAATAGTGCTTCTGATTTAACGCAATTGTCGAGGTTGCATCCCCTACCGGCGTGCCCTTCGGAGGGGAGCAGTAATACGAGGATATGAGAATTTACTGTTTAATCCAGCTGCAGGCCAATTTGTTAATATTTTCGTTCAATCCACTTAAAAGCCCGCTCGTGTTTGCATATAGGTACATCTATAAGTTTTTCGTGCGCGTAACTACTCTAAAATCAATCGGATTTCTATAGGGAGAAACCGGGAAACATAAATCCTCTAATGCTTATTCTCTCTGTTGAGGCCATCAGCCTCCAATTTTTTTTATACTTTCCTTTTTTCTCAACGATTCGGTGACAAGACAACTTGATATCGCTGTCCCTTTTGCGGGCAAATGAGGGAGCGAGACGGAATCTACTTGCCTTCCCGAAAGCATCGCATGATTGTCACACTTTAGTCTCGCATTGTATGTCATTGAGATTTGGCGTGTCCTGCGCTTCCGTGCCGCGCGCGCCCTGTTACGAGATTCGCCGCAGATCTTCCAGGATCTTCCGAAGGAGCCACTTGTGTTCAGAAGAAATCTGGTGATCACCAGGAGAAGCCTTTCAGCAGCGAGCGAGGTAAGCGATTGTCGAGCTCTGTCGAATTGCCGAATTTGTTGAACTTCTCCCTTTCATATATACACATATAGGCCGTTTAACCGAGGTCTTCTCCGAGCCCAAGGTATATCTTTCAGGTCCTACATACCGCAAAAAGGGAGTCAGTCTATTTACACGACTGCCATTCCATAATTTGGTCCTTTACGAGCGGATTTGTTCAGCTTTTAATATTATATGTACTTTCGCTTCGGCGCTAGTGCTACGAACCGCCATCTTGTTAATTGCATTTTGCTAATTCACCTTCCATATACTTTCTCTATAGTAATTTCCAATAATGGCTTCTAACAAACTCGAAGCCAAATTAAAACAACTCATTGCCAAAAAAGAAGCTATTTATGAACGAATTAATCGTTTATACGATATAAGCAAAGGCATTTCCAATTACGATTATCGTTCGAATGAGCCATTTCTAGCCCAATCTGAGACTATCAGCGAATTTTATGACAAAATTGAAGTAATCATAGAACATATTAATGAGTTGAACTTTGAACTGAAAGAAACCCCACCTGATTACGCGGCTTTAAACTCGTTCGAAGAATTATATTCAGCGATTAAATACAAACGTAATCTAATTTTAGCCAGAGATAAGACTAACGTTGGCGTGTCACTTAAGAAAGGCCCTATAAAATTACCACCTATACAGATACCTTCCTTTGATGGTAAAATTGAAAATTGGCCGATATTTTACGAAATATTTCGTAGTAATATTCACGAAAACGCAGATCTGACGGACTCGCAGCGTGTCCAATATCTCATGGGCAAACTTACCCACAGTGCTTTAAAATTAACTGCAGGTATTGTTCCCACGGGAGAAACTTATAATACAATTTGGGATTCTCTCGTTAAGAAGTACCAAGATAATCGCACTTTAGGTATTCATTATTTAAACAACATTTTGGACATTAAAAATTGTGTCAATAATACCGCTAGCTTAAACACTTTTATTGAAAAATATTCGGCGTCTATTGCAGCGCTCAAGCAGCTAAAGATACCTAAATTATTGGACTTTATGTTATTACATTGTGGTCTACGAAAGGTTGACTCTCAAACAGCCCAGCTATTCGAAACACATATTAGTGGAAAGGAATTGCCGTCTTATACAGAATTTATATCTTTTATACAAGATCATATAAAGGCACGCGAAAGATCACATACTAATAATTGTTCGCGGTTTGAAACGCGAGTGACAAATTCCACTAATACTTCAAAAACTTTCATATCAAATAGCGCGCCACGGTGTGAAATAGAAACGCCCTGCCCAATATGCGCAGGCGAAAAACATCCATTGTTTAGGTGTGAGCAATTTAAAAATATGAGTACACCGCAAATTCGTTTCGATTTTATTAAGTCAAAGCGTGCCTGTATTAACTGCTTAAGCCTAACCCACACATTGAATAAATGCAAGTCGCGTTCGACATGCAAGTTTTGTAAAAAACAGCACCATTCATTGTTGCATTTCTCTGAGAACGATAAGCCGGGCTCAACGCCAGGCGACGGCAAACCGGTTTGTTATCTAGCAGACGCCACGCAGTCTGCGCGCACTCAGCCCTCGCCACCAGTAGAAAATACAACTTCTGTGACGTTAAACACAGGAATGCCAAATTCAAATTATGTTTTATTGTCTACGGCTCAAGTGTATGCGACTCACAACAATGGTCATGACAAAATTGTGGTCAGGTGTTTGATAGATAGTGCGTCTCAGAATAATTTAATAACTTTGAATTGTTGTAAGCGTTTGAACTTACCTATAGTTAAGCTACATAACTCATCGTTACAGGGTGTTGGAATGTCCACGCAGCTAGTGCATGGTTATATACATATAACAATAGAATCGCGCGTTAATCCCGAAGATAAATATTATATTCATGCGTTAGTGGTAGATTGCATCACAGGTAAGCTACCCGCGAATTATATTGAATTAAATGACGACATGTCATATATAAATAAATTACCACTAGCCGATTTAACTTGGAATGTGCCGGGAAATATTGACATTATTCTCGGCGCGCAACTTTTTCCATATATTTATTTAGGTAATATGATTGAGTCGGGCAGTAGCGCCCCCCCAGCTGTCCTGACTAGCTTTGGGTACGTACTGATGGGAGGTGCGGCAGGTCATTGTGACTCGTTTTCTCAATCTTCCTCGTTTACCGCGCTGACTAATACTGACATTGAGTCGGGTTTACAGAAGTTCTTTGAATTGGAGGAAGTACCATTTTCACGGCTTATTAGTCCATCCGAAAAAGAGTGCGAAGATATTTTTTGTTCTTCCGTCACGTTTAAAGACAGTAGGTATTTTGTTGACCTACCCTTTTCGCGGAACCCCTCTGAGTTGGGTAATTCTCGTGCAGTCGCCCACCGCCGCCTGTTGGCCCTCGAACGTAAATTTGCGCACGTACCAACCCTACGCGAAAATTATAATAAAACCATCACCGACTATATATCTCAGGGTTATTTATCGGAAGTACCTGATTCTGAATTAACAGAACAGGGCTATTACATACCGCACCATGCGGTCATTAGGCCCGACAAAGATAGTATTCGTGTGGTTTTGGACGCCAGCGCTAAGACGCACTCAGGGTTGTCACTCAATGACATTTTACATGTCGGGCCGAATTTACAGGCCGACTTATTTTTGTTATTACTTGATTTTCGTACGTTTCCCATAGCTATGACCGCAGATATTAAACAGATGTTTTTAAGAATCGGTGTTAATCCGCATCACCGAGAATACTTGCGAATTTTATTCCGCTTCAATAAGAATGAGCCTATTCGCACCTTTAATTTCAACCGCGTGCCTTTTGGATTGGCGTCTAGCCCTTACTTAGCCATGCGCACACTACGCCATCCTGGCGTGTGAGCATAGCGACCGCTTTTCCGGACGCATCCAAATTGGTAGAAACCCAGTTTTATATGGATGATTATGTTTATTCTGTTCCTGATGAACAAAAAAACCGCTATAAAAGTTGTCACACAAATTAATTGATTTTATTTAAATTAGGTTCCTTCGACCTTGTCAAATGGGCCAGCAATTCACCCGCTTTGTTAGAGACCCTCACTGCGTCTCACCGCTTATCAGTTAATTTTTCTAGTATGGATAACAATATTATTTGTAAAATCAACTTGGTTTAACCTGAAGACCCGCTGAAGATACTTTTCATACGACCTTGGCCAGTGGACGATAAGTAATAAAACGTACCATTTTATCATTAATTGCTCGCTTATTCGACGTACTTGACGCGTAGCACCGGTCGTTTTGTACGCTAAAAATACTTATTAAAGAACTTTGGTTAGCCAAGATAGATTAGGATGATGTACCTCCGCAGCCAATCATGAACCCTTCACTGCTTTAGCACGGGATTTTCCCGCACTATCTGCTCTTAAAATTCCACGTCATGTTGGAGTTTTGCAGAATCTGTCAACAAGCATTGTAGCCTTTTGTGATGCTAGCTTTAGTGGTTATTGTACGAAACAACTACGCTCTGCTGAAGAAAATGTGCAGAGCGAATCCGAATCGACAAACGAAGCGGCGGGAAGTAATTCTGTACCGGAACTTCACCGGGAAAAAACCACCGGTAAAAATAAGTACCGGGAAAAAATCTCCACGCGGCACCACGTTTGCCCGACTAAAACCTAACTAACTTAACGCAGTCTGCTACCACCGTAGCTTATGAAGGGAGCTACAGGGCCCTATATAATAACCTAACCTATAAATTAATTACAATGGAAAAACCACTTACCAAGCTAAATCTTCTCTTCTTCTTCGGATCCAAACTTGAGTGTCTTCGGGAAGGGGAATTCCTAATCACCCTACCTAACCCTTAATGAGATCTCAATTCCCCAGAACACATAAATAGATTTCTTCCCGAAATCGGCTCTGGCAACAGATAGCTGTGAGCGAGCCAGCCACGCGTCACATCCCACAAAGGAGAAAGTCACAACGACAGGGTTTTACACAAACACAAAGTTCAATAGTTATTTAACAAACAGGAAATTCCACAAATACAACTCAAGTTAATTAGCAATCAAAGAACGCGGGCCCTCTCCGCGTATTAAAAATCAAACCGATATCGCATGGGACAATGCAATGGCGGACCGTCCGCGACGCCATCCACTTGCGCGAGCAATGTGAGAACCCCAAAACGCCTGGCGGCGATAACAGGAAACGCCTGCGTTTAGTTTTACCCAATATATTACAAACATCCCCCCGTCCCGGTCTGAGAAGCAGACCGCTAGCTTACTCTACGGGAAGGCGGGCGAGAGAGGTCCCACCTCTCCTTAAAATCGAACCGTCGACCAACACCTCAGCCACACGCGGAGTGCCATCTCCGCCAAGAAATCAAACGTAATATGCGAGCTCGTCGCCAAAGCAATGAGGGCAAATTTGCCTCTTTTAACAATACTAAATCACCCTCCCTGGGAGGCTCAGTCCTGTCTGTCCACTTCACTCTTTGCTGCAGCAAATGCAAATATTCAAGCGACCAGCGACGCCAAAAGTCCTGGCTCATTTGCTGCAACATTTGAAAACGCGACAACCGATATACGCGTTCATCCTTCCCCGGGTATTCGGGCAGGGCATTCAACGGCCCTCCCACCAAAAAATGACCAGGGGTGAGAGCTTCCAAGTCATTTGGATCTGGAGATAGCGGACAGAGAGGACGAGAGTTGAGGACCGCCTCAACTTTACAAAACACTGTAGGCCAGCTCTTCAAAAGTTAGAGCCGTTTCTCCGATAATGCGGCGGAGGTGGGTCTTTGCGGATTTCACAGCCGCTTCAAAAATCCCTCCCCAATGGGGGCAACTTGGGGACTAAACTTCCAGGTTATTCCCCTTTGAGGCAACAATTTGACTTAAACTAGTACAATTTTTATCAATAAACACAGAAACATCCTTAAGATAATTTACAGTTCCCTTATAGTTTGTGCCATTGTCAGACCTAATAAGGGAAGGTAGACCTCGACGCGAAACAAAGCGATCCAACGCGGCGACGAAGGCCACCGTAGTCAGAGCCGATACCACCTCCAAATGGACAGCCTTGGTGGCCAAACAAACAAATACACACAAATAGCCCTTCACAATACGGGCATTACGAAAGGGAGAAGCCTTGATCGAAAAGGGACCGGCAAAATCGGTTCCAACGCCGTCAAACGGTCTCGAAGGTCGGATTCGATCGGCGGAGCAAATCACCCATCTGTGGTTGCATCGTGGATGCCTTCAACCTATAACATGCAATACATCGGAAACAGAACACTACGGATTGCTCTTCGGGCAGACAATATCCAAAATTCGCGTTGCAAAAATAGCCAACAAAGCTATTGCACCCAGCATAGGGCGTTACGAATGTGTCGATCAGACACCAAAAGCTGCACCAAGGGTCCGCCCTTGGGCAACAACAGAGGATGGCGAGTCTCATATGGAAGATCCGCCTTCCGTGAGCCTGCCTCCAACTCCGAAGAAGCCCATCCGAGTCGATGTACGGGTTCAAACGAGCGACCGCGCCCTTCAACTTAGCGCGTCCGTCGCCGCAAAATACGAAAGCTCTGACTCAAACCGTCCGGTCTGCACGACACGGAGCCCAATGCAACGCAAATGCGCTCCGGCGCTCTTTCTGCACCTGCAATCGGCTCCAACCGCTTTGCCTGTGGGTTTCTACAATTATGTATGCCAAAACGGCTTAATCCAACTGGTAACACCCAGAAGCTTATCCAAGCTACTATACCGAGCAAGTAGCCAATCCGGGCTCCGACGTCGTCATCAGCGACTACAGCATGTGTACACGGAGCCCAGTCAAACTCAAAGAAGTAACATCTGTCTGACAGACAGGCCAAGATGTTTCTGATCCCATCAGCCACTCTGGACCCCACCAGAGCGGGTGTGACACCAATTCTGGTACCGTACACCCTCGGGAGGCACAGTCCGCTGGGTTAAGCTCTCCCGGCACATGTCTCTGCATGTTATATCGAGATTCCTGGATTCTATTCTGGATTTGAGGAAACCCGATTTCCCACAAAAACCTCCAAGGTATGTGGGGGGCCGCGCGCAACCATGCAAGCGCGACCATGGCTATCCGACCAGAGCGAAGATGTCCCGTATCTCGACCGTGGCCGCCAGCTCTTCACATGCAACGTGATGCAACAATTTAGGAGAGAAGGTGAGCTCCACTCAACTCAAGCTTGGGAATAGTCAGCCTAGTCCTGATGGGGGCATTGACGCGCTTGCTCTTCCCTAACAAAAGCGAGACATTGACCCGGCCATCGGCGTCAACTGTCCGCATATAGACTGACGCGGCGTAGCCTCGCTCCGACGCGTCACAAAAGCCATGCAGGCTGGCTCGATATTTCCCGGGGGGCAATATTCGACGAGGCAAGGCAATCCGATTGACTTCCTTAATCGATGAAAACAACTCGAGCCAATCATCCCATGGAGAGCCAAACAGCGGCTCGTCCCACGAGACGCCCAAAGTCCAAAGTCTCTGAAGAAGACACTTTGCAGAGAATATCACTGGACTGATCCAACCGCTTGGATCGAACATACGGGCTATTACGGACAACACCGTTCTCTTAGTCCAGACCTTTGGTATTTCCAAGTCCACTTGGAATGTAAAAATATCGGTTAGCGGCTGGTACTGCATGCGCAGCACCGCTATCCTGTTGGGATCATCCACATCCTCAAACAGGTGAGGGTTCTGTTGGTGATCCTCCGGGATCCCTTCTAGAACTCTAGGCTCATTAGACAACCACTTACGTAGCTCGTAGCCACCTGTCTTCAATATTTCAATCAATTCATCCCGCAGTAGGAGGGCCTCCTCAATACTTTGGGCTCCGAGTGCAACACGTCATCAACATACAAGTCACGTGACAGCACGGGAAGCCCCACACGGGGAAAGCGGATCCGTTCCCGCTCTGCCAATTCAAGCAATGATCTGATGGGCGATATAGGGACTCAGATTTCAAACCATACGTGTTTGTGTTGAGTTCATACACCGTCACAGGATCCTCAGGGCGCTCACGCCAGAGTATCAACTGGAATCGCCTGTCCTCAGGATGTATGACTGTCTGGCGGAACATCATCCGGATGTCCGCACCAAAAACCACTGGATGTCTTCTAAAGTTCAAGATGATGTCAATTATGTCCCTATGCAATTTGGGACCCGAATGCAAACACAGATTCAACGAAACCCCGTTCGAAGTGGGTGCGGACCCATCGAAGACGGTCCTCAATTTGCCTGGTGAGGCCTTCACCACCGCGTGGTGGAGCGAAAAATAATGCTCAGTTGAGCTCCAATCAACTCGAGCCGGAGACATGTGACCCAAATCCCTCGGCTTACTCGCGCATAAATTCAATATATTTATCGCGAAGTACGTGGTCACGCTGGTATGCGTCGCTCCACTTGGACAGCAGTCTCAAGTTTCTCCGCAAGCGCCCTACTTTGCCCTAGGCTAGGACGAGAGGCAACAAAGGGTAACCTAGTTACAAACCGACCGGAGGGCAACCTCTCCGTGGTCGATCGGAAAAGGGCTTCGCACTCAGCGTGTTCCGGATCCATCCTGGAACTCATAGGTGGCTCCTCCACCTCCCCCAAAAACCTTTGCATGGTCTTGGCCAAGGACGCAGATGCGACAACCGGTGGCTCCTCCGCGGTGCCATTATCAAACACAGGGCCCATCAGGGCAAAACCAAAAATCGTAGACACTGCCATCAGTGAAGACGAACCCAGAGCTTTCTGGGTACCCAACAAAATCCAACCCAATACGTCCGAGCCCAGGAGCAAGTCCACTGGGCCGGGATGAAAGCACAAGGGGTCGGCCAAAATCCAGACCCGAAACCAAAGACAACACACCCGGCGGTATGTCTGTCGAGGGGTGCCAACCCGCAATGGTATCCATTACCATAGCCGAAGTCGTGATCCTCATTGTGGAGGGACTTCAGCGAAGAAAGGCATGACAAGTGTTCTGGCCCGTCAGACACTTCACTTGTATGCCACCAACTCCAAGAAGTGGCACAGGCGAGTCTTCCACGACTAAACCTAACTGGCGTGCCACTCGAGTGGTAACCAAACTGCTTTGAGCCCCTGAGTCCAACAGAGCTCTCAAATTAATAGCTTCCCCCCCACGACCCCATACGCGGACCACCGCGGTAGGGAGCAGAACCGTCCGCGGCTCTGTCCCAGCAAGGGAGCAAGCTAGTTACGGGCTCCCCACTCTCTCCAAACCAGGGGCGCGCCACTGACCCGGATAATATGGCGGGCGAGTGTACATCCCCATCTGAGGGGGAGCATAACCCGCGGCCCGGCCTATACATATATGGTACGGCAGGTGGTACTCAGCCAGCCGTGGGTACTCGTGCAGCGGCGGAGAAAACCGCTGCGGCTGCATGTGTTGGGCATTGGTAACCCGCGTGGAGGGGGTGTCCCCACTCTCACGTCCGATCTAGGGCCCCCGCCCATGGGCCCTATCTCCGGGGCCTGGCCAGCCACATACTGGCCATGGCCACGGGACCTTGGGGCGTGGTCCCGGTCCGCCAAGACCCGCGCCGGTACGCGACCCCCTCCCGAGGGGTGCGACGAGCGAAGCCGCGTCCTCCGTCCGGTGGTGGAGGGCTTCTGCGCAGGAGCGCCCCGCCCATAGGAGACCCCTGCACTCAACATCCGGGGGCCATCGTTCTCGTCTGGTTCATGCAGAGCATCGCGTGTGTGCCGCCCACGGCATGCACTGCATGGTATGTAGCACTGGGACAGTCACGTGCATAGCACTTGACCGCCCAAACAATAAAAGCAAAGTTCATGCTGCACTTTGCCATGCGGCGCCTATCTTGGTACCTGGCAGTTCCTGCCAGTCCTTGCATTGGCAGCAGGCTGTTGGCCCATCCGGCCACATTGCAGGCAGTCCGCGTCCTCGCGACTGTTGCCGTGGTATGCGCAACCCGCACAGCTCCACGCGGTGGCGGTTGCCGTCCCTGTTGGGGTTTCCTCGCCATGAGGGTTCCAAGGGCCTACCGTTCAGGCGCTCTGGATGGCGCTGAGTCCGTCATGGTATTCCTCAGCCGCCCGTGCCTAAACTCCAAAAACTTCACCGGTCAGTCGGTGAATGTTGGTAGGGTGGTGCTATCCCGTTCCGCATTCTCGCGCTCAAATCGCGAGCGGATGTCATTGGGCAATTTGCCCAATACAATGTGCACCAACAAAAAAGAATTATCATTCACCGGGCAGCCCCAGTGTGCGGAGCGCGTTACAGGCCACTGTAACGGGCGTGAGCAACTGCAGGCGCAACTGTGCCCTGTTGGCCTACCTTGGGCAGGGCCATCAACTGTGCGGCGTGCGCATCCGCTAACAAACGTAAGTTTTGGTAGCGGGAGTTCAATAACTCCCAAGCCGTATCGTACTGGTCGTCCTCCACCCGGAGGTGCTGGATGAGCGACCGCGCTTCATCCTCAAGAGTGGAGAGGAGGTAGGCCATCTTCTGGGCCTTTCGACAAACTCCTGTCGTCGCTACGACCAGGGACTCAAACATATTTTTTTATATGCTACCCACTCCTCCATCCTACCCCCAAAGTGGGACAGCTGAAGGGTGGGGAGCCGACCAGTAACCGCTGGTCCTTCCTGTCTCAACAGGTGTGCGAGGGCTGGTCCGCCAGCCTGTCTCGCCCTTATTGCGGTCACCGCCTCCGCGATATCATCGTGCAGACTCAGGATCTGGTCCATGTCCGCCATGTGACCTGCGTAGACCTCCGGGGCAAAAGTTCGGCTTCTCGGTAAGCGCCGCACCACCTGGCCGCTTCCGCGCTAATCAATCGTGAGTGGAGGTGATCCGCTCTTAGCAGTATGGCGCCCTCCCTGTCCTTCCGGGACAGGAGTCCTCCGGCCGTCACAAACCATCTCAATTCGTTGGCAGAAAAGTCGCCCCACAGCATTAGAGACCTTCGCCATCGCGTCAAGTCACAAACAAAAAATAACAAAAGGTAAATAAAAAACAACAAAATCAAGCAACTACACGAAGAACCGCGGTAGGCATGAGAATGGCACAAACCCGGAACGCACGGTACAAACCGCAAACAAATACACAAAAGGTTACAAATATTCTTATACAAACAAACTAAGAAAAATCTAATAATTTTTACAAACAATTAATTATTTTTTACAAACGAACAAATAGAGGGTAGATAAACTACGCTCTGCTACCAGAAAGGCATTGTGTAAGAGAGCAACTACGCTCTGCTGCCAGAAAATACGCAGTGCGCATCCGAATCCGGACAAACGAAGCGGCGGGAAGAATTCTGTACCGGAACTTCACCGGGAAAAAACCACCGGTAAAAATAAGTACCGGGAAAAAATCTCCACGCGGCACCACGTTTGCCCGACTAAAACCTACCTAACTTAACGCAGTCTGCTACCACCGTAGCTTATGAAGGGAGCTACAGGGCCCTATATGATAACCTAACCTATAAATTAATTACAATTGAACACTTACCAAATTAAATCTTCTTTCTCTTCGGATCCAAACTTGAGTGTCTTCGGGAAGGGGGAATTCCTAATCACCCTACCTAACCCTTGAGATCTCAATTCCCCAGGACAAATAAATAGATTTCTTCCCGAAATAGTTTCACTCGAGGAACAGCCAGATAAAGCTGTGAGCAGAGCAGCCACGTTTCACCGTCACATCACCACAGAAAAAAGTCACAATAACAGAGTTTTTCACAAACACAAAGTTCAATAGTTATTTAACAAACAGGAAATTCACAAATACAACTCAAGTTAATTAGCACTCAAAGAACGCGGGCCCTCTCGCGTATTAAAAATCAAACCGATATCGTATGGGACAATGTGGCGACCGTCCGCGAGCAATCTTGCGCGAGCAATGTGAGAGACCGCCAAACGCCTGGCGTCGATCACAGGAAACGCCTGCGTTCAGTTTTACCCAATCAATTACGGCAAACAATATTAACAATTTTAAAATCCTTGGTTTAACCTGGGGAGCCCGCTGAAGATACTTTTTCTTTGACAACCAGCCCAGTGGGACAGTAAATGTACAAAACGCACCATTTTATCATTAATTGCTCGCTTATTCGATGATACTTGGCCTTTGTAGCGCCGGTCGTTTTGTTTTACGCTAAAATACTTATTAAAGAACTTTGGTTAGCCAAGATAGATTGGGATGAGGTACCTCCGCAGCTAATCATAGACCGCTTCACTGCTTTAGCACGGGATTTTCTCTCTGCACTATCTGCTCTTAAAATTCCCACGTCATGTTGGAGTTTTTGCAGAATCTGTCGTAAACATTGTGGCCTTTTGTGATGCTAGCTTTAGTGGCTATGGTTGCTGTGTATATTTACACATTTCTGATACTCAAGGTAATATAACGGTCCGCCTTCTTTTGTGCGAAATCCAAGGTTTCCCCCGCTAAAGTAACAACACTAGCTCGGTTAGAACTCGTTGCTGCTTTGTTGCTGTCTAAACTTGTTAAGGTTGTCAGAGAGAAGCTTTCTGCCCGCATTCCGATTGCCGTGATACTTATGCGTTTTTCGGATTCCACTATTGCGCTCTCGTGGATCCATTCTGCCCCTCATAGGTGGTCTATATTTGTTAGCAACCGTATTGCAAAAATTCAGGAAAATTTACCTGCCGCTTGTTTTTAATCACGTATCAGGGAAAGAGAATCCTAGCGATTGTCTTTCACGTGGCATGCTGCCTTCAGAGTTAATTGCGGTACATTCCTTATATTATAACGGCCCGTCCTGAGCTTCGTCAGCCTATAGAATGTCTTTTGAACTCACGGCCTCTTAGTGTTTTATCATCTGATCCCGCATCCTGACGTTCTCACGCCGGCTCATTTTTTAATGTCCAGTCCCATTACTTATTTACCTTCTTCTGAATTAACAGAGGAAA